>WSXT02157430.1:0-10137 GCA_011762715.2 Neuroterus valhalla | reverse complement strand
CGCGAGTCAAATATATTATCGAGCGCGAAGCGCGAGATCCTACGGACGCGCGCCCTAGGCGCGCTGATACTTGCGAGAGAAGCGAGCTGCGCGCGAAGCGCGCGATGAGGATGTGCCCGCGAAGCGGGCAGATTTTTTTTTGTTACAAAACTCTAAAGTTTGAGTAAAATCAGTTTTCTTCTTTACTACAAAATCTTTTCTCGCATGAAATTCAACTGTTTTGTTAAAAAGGACGTTTTTGGCTAAAGGATCAAATTTCCGGGTTGAAAATACAGCTCATTTGTTCAAAGTTCAACTTTTTGTTCGAGGAGGATCTGTTTTGTTGGAAGTTTGAAAATTTACGTAAAAATGAGCTTTTTCGTTGTAGATTATTATTCCTGGATTAGAAATTTAACGGTTCGGCTGGAATTCGTCTTTTTGGTTTAGAAAATCAACATGAGGTTGGAATTTTTTTTTCTCAGCCAAAATATTTCTCTTCGTGAACTGTTAGTTCCATTCATTCTTTACTATTTTGATATAAAAATTCCATTATTTATAATTGAAAAATCAAGAATTTTATTGTAAATAAATCTTTCCTGATCAAAAATTCATATAATAGAGGTTACCTTATTTTCGACTCGACAGAAAAAAACTGTTTTGGTTTTAAATATTAATTATGACATTAAAAATTCATCTTTTGGAGGAACCCATCTTTTTGTTGTTGGAGATCCACATTTTTGTGTTTGAAATTCATCGGTTTCGTAGACAATTGTCTACAATTGTCTAAAAATAATTTATTCTATTTTTTGGTTGAAAATTCATGTTTTTCCGTTGAAGATAAAACTCTTCAGTTTGAAATTGATTGGTTTTTATAAGAATTCAAATCTCGTCGGTTGAACATTGATATTCCTTACATAAAAAAATCCTCTCTTTGGTTGAAATTCGGTGTATTTCCTCACTGAGAAATCTTCATTGATTAAAAATTTTACAATTTTGTTCATAAATCAACTCGTAAGTACTTTCTTGTTTCTCTCTTTCGGAATAAGGAATTAAATTTTGTTTCATGAAAGTAAAGAAGCACGATGAGAAATAAAGGAATTTAAAGAGAAGGAATGAAAAAAAAAATACTAGAAAAAAAGAAAAGGAAAGAAGATGAAAAATATTCAAAAAAAAAGAAGAGATGGAGACGTATGAAGAAGGGGAGAAAAAAAAGGGAGAGAGTCATATAATAACATGAATTCGCACGTAACGCAGGGCCGAAGCGCCGTTGTTATAGCGCCCGCTCTGCACCTTAACGATCGCCAAATTAACTTATATCTTCCCACGTAATTACAGGCTATACGGTGATCTTGTATTTTCGCCTTTACACGCACGCATCGACGATCACGAATATATTTCGGTGAAGGGAGACTGAAGAGAGGGTTGTGGTAGGGAAGAGAGAGGGAGAGAGATAGAAGGAGAGAGTGGGAAGGGGGAAGAGGGGGTAGTGTAAGCGGGAGGGGGTGGAGGAGGAGAAGGGTAGATAGAAGCTGGATAAAGCATGTGTCTGAGTGTATTTTTCGAGTATGTGATCGGTACGCCGATTGAGGATAATTTCTCCAACACTTAACTTAACTGATAGGCGGGATTTCGTTCACTTATAACAAGTAATAAAAATTGGGTATACAAAGTATGTTCCCTTCTGTTAGCCTTCAAAGAAATTGAAAAAAGGATTTAAAAATATTTTAAAGAGAAACTTTAAAAAAAAAGGAGTGATTGTTTTCATTTAGAAAAAGAGTTCCAATTATAAAGGCAGCATTCATTAATAATAGAAAAGTATACTGCAAGGGGCAATGGACCCTATTGGATATTTCAAATAGGATAAACTAGTACGGAGTGGAATCCAGCATACTCTAAATCCATTTGACCCGGATTTTTGTCCATCGGACCGGAATTTTTCGTCCAAGCGGGTTCTTCATTTTTCGGGATCTAAAATATAGATTGCGCTAGTGTCGAGAACTAAAGCAAGGGGGTCAAAGTTTTAAGATACATTTTAATTATTGCAATAAAGTGATTTTACGATTGTTCTGCGAAGCATAAACGCAATAGTAAGTATTGAAAATTATTATTTTTTTCAAAAACAAAGTGTTCAAAATTAATCTTTCATCGTATAGAGTGAAGAAGCACGTTCTTTATCAAAACTGGTTTTTCTAGAAGAAACTATTATTTCACCATATCAAGTAAGTTTCAACAAACTTTGAGCTTGACTATACTTTGAATAATTAATACAGTGAACATCTGATTCAATTTTCCATAGAAAATATGAGTAATAGACGATCAGAACTGAATTATCTAATCCAACCTTGCTTTGAGGTTATGCATTTCTAGATATTGGATATTTCATGTATAAATTGATACACAATGACTCTGAGCTTATTTTTCCGTCAATGTAAGTTTATTCGATATTATAATTTACTGAAAATCACGAATTGATTTTCATGCGCAAATTAAAATGCGTCTCAAAACTCTAACCCACGTGCGCCAGTCTCCATTTCAACCGCACAAAAATTATAGATGGCGTCATGCGATTCTGCTGTTACCTGTTCCAAGCTTGGAAGATAAACGCTTTCCAGTTTCATTGGACCGGAATTCTAGTCCAAGAGGATAAGAGTGTACAACTGTATGATGCGAACACTCTAAATCCTTAGGACCGGAAATCTGGTCCAATGGACTGATTTCCTGTTCAAGTGGACCCAGAAGGCGCTGTTCGGTCCAACGCTTAGACTGATGCTCGCGAGCAGTCCAAACGGGACTAGGCCCTCTCCACTTCGATAGGAAATATAAAGAATTATGATAATTATTTTCAGCGTGGTATAATGCCCGGCCAACTGTTGGCGCTGCGGGTCCATCCCCCTTGTACGTCACTCCGCTTTCCCTAGAAATGCGCAGAACGTCGTCGCCGTCGTCAGTCAGGGCAGACATTTTGATTTCTGGTTTGTTGACATTTGTTGGATCACCTAATCTACAAGAAAATTCGCGTTTCAGGGCATCATGCGGTTCGCGTTATTTGTTCAAAAACAGTGAACCGGTTCCTTTCATGCATTGACGTCGATGTGAGTGACAGTTCCTTATATATTATCAATTCTAAGTACTCAAATTAAAATGTTTATCTTTGTTATATTATGTTTTCGATGTGACAAGAGGCCTAATAGAAATTTATTAGAGAGATGCAGAACTTGAAGCTATATTTACGTTTACGACTGATTCATTTTGTTTTGTGTTTTGAAATGTTTTGAGTTTGTTTGTGTTTCCCGTGTTTGAAAGTTTTGTACTAATGGGATATAATATTAAAATAAGCTTCCTATGGTCATAAATGTACTCATGCATTTCAAAAATGAAAAACTTGTAGCAATATGCAGTAATTTATTTCCGATATATCGATTTTTCAAACATCGACACTTTCATGTTACATCACTGATCCCAAGAAGAGACGAGCGCTGCCCACCGGTGCGGTGCGCAGGCGCAGGCTACTCTTGTCTGCTTACGCCGCGCGCAATTGCATGTTGAACGTTGCCAATAGGTTAGAATACCTACAGAAATCATAAGGAAGGCGTGCGGTTTTTGACTTTTTATTGAGTTGAGTACTAGAAGTTTTCTTTTTTCAATAAGTTCATCGATAAAATCGGGTTGAAGGCATGGAAGTTTCAGAAATAATTGAGGGATGTATATTATATGAACACATAATGTAAGTGTATGAAGAAATTATTTTGTACTTCACATCGTGAAGATAAAATAAAAAACATAACCTCCAAGTTCGATTGTAACCAGGTCGGTCCAAGCTTGGATCGACATCAGTACTGGTCCAACCTTGAACCAGGAAGATCCTTGGCTTAGACGAAAAATTACGGACCACTGGACCGGAATTCCAGTCCAAGGGAATAAGAGTGAATGGGGAAAGAATTAAAAAATTGGAAAGAACAAAATGAATATAAAATTAAAATCAATAGAGAATTAAATAGAAAAACTTGAGGATTATACTACGTAAAACTCCAAAATTTTTAACAATGAATTTTTGGAATCAAAAGGAAAATTAGATATGATATACATAAATTGCATACGAAAGTCTTCTCTACATTGCAAAATTACTTCAAAGTTGTTCTTTAGAAAAAAATGTTCATTTTTCAGGGTAATAAAACTGTCTATCATACTGCTTGAACTCAAAAGTAAATCAGTTTGCTCCCTGATAGAGCAAGCTTTGTAGTCAACTAGTCATAACAATTTCAAATATTTTTGAAATGATTCAATTAAACGTTTCCAGATGATAAATGTCCTATACAGTGATATAAGCAATTGTCAAGAAGCGCGCGCGTCTCTGTATGAATGTGTGTGTGCGGATGTGCGTGTGTATGTGTTTGTTCTTGCGGGTGTCGCTTTTTTTTTGTTAACGCGATAACTCGAAGAGAATTGTAGATACCTTGATGAAATCCGAAGACTTTACTTCCACCACTTACAGTTCGAAACTGACACGAAGTTTTTTGAAGAACATAAATTTTACATCTTTTATGTAATGAAAAATTGATTTTCTTTGTACGACTTTTTTCTTTTCATTGATTCAAAATTGATGTGTCAATATGAAAGATTTGTAGGCTCAAGATGAATCGATTGACATATTATTATTATTTTTATTACTATTATTATTATTATTACTATTATCATTAATAAATAATCAAAATCAGGGCGACAATTTGGCGGACGACTTGAAATTCCTGGTCAATTTTTGATTTTTCTTGGTCAAGTTTTTCAATTTTCCCGGTCAACTAGAAATAACATTCTCATATACGTTGCAAAAAGCAAACATTTATTCTAAATGATGACGTTCCTTTAAATAGCCTTTAACACAACAGATCGCAAATTGCAGAATTAATTATTTTGTTGGAAACATCCAAACTTTCCACAAAAAATGTCATTTTTTCAACAAAAATGGAACAGTGAAACTTACAATTGATAAAGTCGATTTACGATAACAAAAAGTATGGATTTTCAGCAATATAGTTTATTTTTCAACCAAATTGTATTATCACATCAATAATATTATTTTTACAGCATTATCAATCTTCAACTTGGACAGATGGATTTCGAACAGAGGACATGAGTTTTCAACTGAAATGATGAATATTTATCAGGAGCAGATGCGATAACTCTGAGAAAAATAGTCGTACGGTAACTAAAAGAAAAGGGAATTGTAACTCCAATGATTGAAAAACCGAAGAGAATTTTTTTTCCAAATTTTTTAGAATTTATTCATCTTTAATTTGAGATGTTATTGGGCTCCGCACAATTATTTTGCGCAGAGTAATATTAGATCAAAGCAGAAAAGTAAATTTCAACTTTGATGATCAATTACTCGGGATTGCACAGAGAATGGGACTAGGTTTGGAAGGTGTCAATTGATCCTTCCAGTAAAAAACCACCGTAACAAGCATTTTTTCCATCTTCATTCATTTTTCAAACTCAAAAATGTTTTTTTTTTACCAATTGTAAATTGTAAATTTGGGAATTAAGGGATATTCGGAAAATTTGGTATAACTTTGGATATAGTGGATGAAAGAAGAATACCATTGGTAATTTCTCAGTCCTAGTCTGTCCATAAAAAATTCCAAAAGCTGCGAAGCACTGCGTTTTTTACATTCTCATCATAATAAGAAGGTATTGATTTTATGTGGAAATTGACTTTCGCCGAATTTATGAAATCTGTAAATACAATTCATTGTAGTGGGTAAGAAGAGAAACAATTTATCCCAATAATTTTTTTCAATGAAAACAAAATTGTCAGAGTTGTGGCATTTTCAAAATTCAAAAATATAAACGAAAATAAGAATTTTTAGCGAAATGACGCAAGATTTAAAAAAACGTCAGAGAGAAAAATATTTCTTCTTGGGAGCCTTACAAGATCGTTAATACAACTTTTTCAACATTCTCAAAAAATCGGAAATTCCAATTTTGACCTCACAAAGAATAATGAAAAATAATCTGGGAACTCGATACCTTTCAAAAGAATGATCACATTTGATCGTGCTTTTGCATCCATTTTAACAGACCAAAAAGACAAATGGGGTTCATTAACCAGCTATTCTGGATGAAAAATCAAAAGAGGGGGGGGGGGCATTTTGAACATTTTTTTGGACTTTTTTCTCCAAGACTCAAAAATTATAACTACGGTTTCTCGCAGTAGGTCAAAAGTGAAACAATTTATCCTCTTGTTTTTTTTCTGATAAAAATAAAATTGTCAGCGTTCTGGCATTTTTAAAATTCAAAAATATAAACGAAAATGAGAATTTCTAGCCAAACAACGCAAAATTTGAAAAAAAGTTTGAAGATAAAAATGCTTTTTTTTGGGAGCCCTCGAGGGTGATCTTTACAACTTTTCGAGTTTTCTAAAAAAATTGGAAACTCAAATTTGGTCGCACAAAAAATAATGAAAAATATAAAGATTCATTTTTCGGTCAAACTATAAAAGATACGGGAAAATATAAATGAACTAAAATCGTGCACCAAGAAAGGATTTACAAATTTGGTGAAGATAACTTTTTTATAGGACAAGTAGTTTTTGCTTTATTTATAAAAAAAGCATTTAAAAAAATGAAAAAATGGACTTTTATACAATTGTCACAAGCTTCGGAAAAATCAAATAGACGCAAGTTCTTTACCAGGAAAATATTTTTAATGTGTTATCAACTACTTAAACAAGATTTGTAGTTTTCATTTCAATCAGGGAAGATGACTTTGAAAATGGAAAAAAATTTTTTTGAAAAAATGACTAAGACTAACACAGAAAATTGAGAGAGGAAAGTTGTTCACCCGAAAAATATCTGTAAATTTATTTTAATATTTCCCATTGGACGAGTCGTTTTCGTTTCAATCGTATAAAAATGATATTAAAAATTATAAATGTGAATTTTTAGAAAAACTACACAACATGTTACAAAAATTAGGCAACAAAACTTCTCTACCGCTTTGGACAAACTTTGATCGAGTGCGCAGCACGAGACACGCGATGAGAATGTATTCGTTAAAGCCGGAGAAGCTTTAACAGAAGAGAATTTGACGGCTTTTTAGGGACACGTTAGGACTAAAAAATTACTAACGGCATCTTTCGTCCATCCACTATATTCAAAGTTCTAACGAATTTTTCAAATATCCTTAAGTTCGCAAATTTTCAACTTTTTTTCGGTCAACATTATCACTTCGAAATTTTTTTTTATCAATAGCCATTGATTCCCTATCATAGAGAAATGTTCTGCCGTTCACAAAATCCCACTCTTGTCTTCTTTGCAATCAATTGTCACCGAGTAATTGATTATTAAATTTAAAATTGACTTTTCTGCTTTGATCAATGATTACACTGCGCCAAGTCACCATACGGAACTGCATGAGTGATCAAATTGAAGTTTATTAAATTTTCTGCAAAAAAACTGTGGTCGAATGACAAAAAAATTTTTTTAAGCCCACAGTATTTTGAATTCGAGCAAAAATTTGGGGAAATTTTTTCCGATAGTTTTTAGATGATTACTTGGAAAACACACACGCTGAAAAATTTTACAGTTCAGATCTGAAAAGTAGCTAATTGGAGTTAAGATTTCCTTTTTTTATCTACCGTACGACTATTCTTCCCCGAGTTATCGCATGTTGAAAATTACCCGATAATTCGGAATTTTCCGTTACTTCCTTAAATTTTCGTGAGTAGTGTAATGGGTCATTTCTCACAAATCTCTCTCTCTCTCTCTCTCTCTCTTTCTTTCTGTCTTTGTCACTCAATCAATCACTTTCTACTAAGTGAGATCAAGGGAGTTCGAAACAGCACATGCCACATGCATACAAGTTAAAAAATCTGCCCGCTGCGCGGGCACATTCACGTGGCGCGCTGAGCGTGCGGCTCGCTTCGCTCGCAAGTTTGAGCGCGCCTAAGGCGCGCGTCGTTCGGATCTCGCGCTTCGCGCTCGGTAATATATTTACCTAGCGCTACACGCTCGGTTTTTCTACACCTCGCGCTTCGCGCTCGGCCTCAAACGCGTTTAATTCAGTTTACAGTGTAATGCATACACAGAATTACAAATATTGCAAAACTCCTGAAAACCTCCACTTCTATGAAGATTTTTTTTTTCATTTTTGATATTTTTATATTAAGTTTACTTGAGGCTCTACTGGCCTTAAAGAACCCATTCTCATTACAATACTCGCCACTGATACTTACATTCCGCATAGTTTGGCTAGCAAATTGAATTTTTCATTGTTTAAGAAGCGTTGTCACGATCAAAAAAAAAATATATACATATACGCCGTATTGGGAAAAATTTCATGTAAAACTTGTGAAACTTTTCAAGATGAACAATTTTTCTATAAATTATCTTTCCTTGTCTCTTATTGTTTGGCTTGAACATGGAATTTTTTATTTTTGTAAGTGTGTTATCACGAGGAAAACAGAAACTATTCGTCCTATCGAAAAATAATCAACAATGGATTTGTAGACTTTTTGAGGTAAAAAATTTTGATTTCTTTCATTTTTTTCATATTTTGCATGGTTTTGCTCAAAAATTGAACTTTTCATTTTTGGTAACATTTTTCTTGATTGAAACAAAAATTATGCATCTAGTAAAAAAATGGTGTATATAAAATTTATAGGTTTTTTTCAAATAAATAATTTTATATCTGAAGATTTTTTCGCACCTTGCATAGTTTGAGCGGAAACATGCATTTTTTGATTTCAAGAAGCAATTTTGATGGAAAAAACCAGAACCATTGGTCAAAAATGGCTGATTGACGGACTCGTCCTTTCTTCCGCGTCCTTATGCAATATGATCATTTTTTCGAAAGTTATCGAGATCACATTTTATTTTTTATTATTTTTCGTGCGATCAAAATGGGAATTTTCGGTTTTTTGAGAAAGTTCGAAAAGTTATATTCACGATCTTGTTTTCTCCTTTTCTTTTATATTTTTGGATTTTGAAAATGCCATAACTCTGTCAATTTTGCTTTTATCAAAAAAAATCATTAGGATAAATTGTTTCACTTTTTACCTATTACAAGAAACCGTTCCTAGAATTTTTGATCTTGGAAAAAAAAATCCAAAAAAATTTTCAAAATGCTCCCCCTCTTTCATTTTTTATCCAAAACAGCCTGTTAACGAACTCGACTTGTATTTTTGGTCCCTCAAAATACGTGCCAAAGCACGATCGAATATGATCATTTTTTCGAAAGTTATCGAGTTCACAAATTATTTTTCATTATTTTTTGTGAGATCAAAAATGGAATTTCCGATTTTTTGAGAAAATTCAAAAAGTCATATTCACGATCTTGTAGGTCTCCCAAGAAGAAATATTTTTGCTCCCTGACTTTCTTTTTCATCTTGCGTTATTTGGTTAAAAATTCTCATTTTCTTTTATATTTTTGGATTTTGAAAATGCCATAACTCAGACAATTTTGCTTTAATCAAAAAAAATTATGAGGATAATTGTTTCATTTTTCACCTTCTACAAGAAACCGTACTTACGATTCTTGAAGCTTGGAAAAAAAAATTTTTTTAAATGTTCAAAATGCTCCTCCTCTTTTATTTTTGATCCAAAACAGCTGGTTAGACGAACTCGACTTGTGTTTTTGGTCCCTCAAAATGAGTGCCAAAGCACGATCGAATATGATCATTTTTTTGAAAGTTATCGAGTTCACAAATTATTTTTCATTATTTTTTGTGAGATAAAAAATGGAATTTTCGATTTTTTCAGAAAATTCAAAAAGTCATATTTACGATCTTGTAGGGCTCCCAAGAAGAAATATTTTTGCTCTTTGACTTTCTTTTTCATTTTGCGTTATTTGGCTGAAAATTCTCATTTTCCTTTATATTTTTGGATTTTGAAAATGCCATAACTCTGACAATTTTGCTTTAATCAAAAAAAGGCATAAGGGTAAATTGCTCAATTTCCATCTCTCACAAGAAACCGTACTTACAATTTTTGTGTCTTGGAAAAAAAATTCCAAAAAGATGTTCAAAATGCTCCCCCTTTGATTTTTCATCCAAAATTGCTGGTTAACGAACTTCTCCTGTCTTTTTGGTCCCTCAAAATGTGTGCCAACGGGCAATCCAATCCGATCATTCTTTCGAAAGTTATCGAGTACACAGATTACAGA
>WSXT02157429.1:0-24112 GCA_011762715.2 Neuroterus valhalla | reverse complement strand
ATGTAAAGTCTCAAAATCTTGAAGCAATTAAGGCACTTGGTTTGTCCTTTCAGACGAAACACTGGTGTAAATATATCATCACGAGTTTCATTAGCAAAAATGGAATATCAAAACTTACGTATAGCGAACCTCAAATCACAAGAAAAATTTGCAAACTCGACTTTTTTCAAGTTTTACATTTCAGAAAAAGCTGCTATTATTTACAAATCTGACTTCAAAGTTGTTCCATTTTATGGAAGACTTAAATTTTAAATAAGTCGTGGAGATAATGTCTCATTGCTCAAGGAAGTAATATTGTATTTAATTTGCTTTGAAGTCAGGCACGTTCCTGGCCAAAAATGACCCTCATGCATCGACTCTGGTGCATTTTTATTAAAACAAGAGCAAGAATAAATAAAAACTTAACGCTCTCTAATGAAATAAAAACGGGGAACCTTTTTCGGCAAAAATAAGATAAATTATAATTATTAAATGCAGAAGATTTATGATAACAAGTTTCAAGTTGTTTGATATTAACAAATATCTTATTGATTTTCTGTCAGCAGACGTTTCGACCCAAGTCGAAAACCACATCTAGTTGTACGTCTCTAATAAATTGCACTACGATGTTCGCTTGTGGAAACTCTAGTCGACTTTTATTTTCAATGAATAAATCAGATTTATTCAAACCTTTTTTTACAGGGACCCGACCGAAACTTTCATTTAAAAATTGTCAGTTCAATAATATATTATATCATATTTATATTACGCATAAGAAATATATTCTTTCTGCTCTTATTATTGTCGTTAATGAATTTTCCTGTTTATATTCATCAACAGCCATAAAGTTTGTTTTTTTTTCACCCCTTTTCCAATAAAATGCAACAGGAAAGCAGGAATGCCTATTCGAATTGCTATCTTATGGATTGATTTACTTTCCGAACGCGAAGAGAATGAAAACGATGCATTCGGCTCACAAAAATTGAGGTTGAAGATGGATCCGGGAAAGAAAGGCACTTAATTATATCCTAAATTATTGTCACGTATTGGAAAAAAGTGACGTTTCTTGGCAGAAGTATCATAGTTCAATTTCGCTTGCTGACCCAGAATGGTTTTTTTTATACTACTTTTGTGTTCCTTTCAAATTTTAATTTGAAGGTGATTAAAACTAGAACTGATTAGTTGATCCGGGCTTTGAACTGTACAAGAGCACAAGCAAAATATCATAGTTTCATAACGACCGCCAGGGGTCGCCATGCAACTCTCACCATCTTTAAGTTTCTCGTTTACCAGTTTGATCATTACGTGAAAAATCATATTTTTCTAACAAAAAAATATTAAAAAAAAACCCTAATCTGCCAAGAAACTTCGGCTATCTCAGACTCTACATCTGTGGGTAAAATTGAGCAGGATAGGCCAAACCGGGAGCGGTGGCTTGTGCGGGGAACCCAGCCGGCGTTTGCCAAGGGCCTCGCTTTGGGGCAGCGGCGCCAGGGGCTTCGGCTGGAAAAGCGGATTCCCAAGATCTCTTCAAACCTACCAAAGCGGCGGGATTAAGTGGAGCTTGAATGAGGGAAGGCATGAGCCCGTGAGGCTGGGGAGCCCGATGAAGGATCGGGTATCGAGAGGGCATGTTGAAAAGTAAAAATGGTGCTTGAGGTTGCTGAGCATGCTGCTGGGCAGCGTGAATGGCGGCAGCATGTTGCGGTGTCATGGCGTAGGACTGCATTTGATGTTGAGCCGGGGCAGGAAGGGCTAGAGCTTTGCTCGTGCTGTTGGAGGTAGGCGATACTGGTGAGTTGGAATTGGGAGGAGGATTCGAGGCGAGAGCCATTAACCAAAAGTCCTGATTCCTGAGAGCCTGCGCTTGAGCCTGGGCTTGGGCCTGAGCATGTGCCTGGGCTTGAGCCTGGGCTTGCGCCTGAGCTTGCATTAGTGCGTGGATGTCCCATAAGGGGGGTTGAGGCGCCGGCATTGGGACTGGGGCCGAAGACTGTTGATGGGTTAGAGGCCCGGGTGATTGCGGGGTTAACGTACCGGGTGAGAGGAGAGCTTTTGTCGGGGTCGGACCTCCTGTTAATACCAGATTCATGTCTTCGCCGCTACACTGGAAGACCTCGATGTAGCGCTGCTTCTTCCCAAAGATCATGTACCGGTGATGACGCTGAGAGGCACAAGCGTAGGCAGAGCCCTCGCTGTTCATCTGGATAAAGGCTTCACCTGACGGTTGACCCTGGATAAATTAAAAATACATCAATGTACTTAATGTCACTGCAGATTTCGCAGTTCACGCATTGTGGAAAGAACGCAAATGGATCTTTTTACAAATGGGCTCAGGCGATGATTATAAATTTGGTCTGAAAACCCTCATGGAATGCCAGGGAACCATAATAGACCAGAAATTAGGGGCTGTCCATAAATTACGTAACGCTATATTAGACAGACTGACTACAAAAGTTTTGTTATGGTAGCGTTACAGAGTGACAGAGAGGAATCTTCAAAATGTGACGTAATGTTTTTTCAAGAATGAAATTGATAGATTTACAACATTACTGAGCAAGTGAGCATTGCGTGTCGGCTCAATTTGTCTGCTGTTTGGGTTCGACTTGCGGCTGCGGTTTCGCGATGTTTTGTGTCCTTCACAGGTTCCCTCTAGTTATATATTTTTTGATCTATTTTCTACTTTTTTCAACAGGCGTTACGTCCCGTTACAGACAGGAAAGAGTAAAATTATTACGGTAGTGTTATAAACAGACAGACAAGTCGCGAAATTTTGAGATTTCAGCGTTACATAATTTATGGACATTCCCAAAGTCCATATGCAAGGACCTTTCGATTGAAATTGATTCAGTCTCACCATGATTTTGAAGGATTTTTATTATTTATATCATCAAATATCTATACATAAAAAAAATAATAACTGAATTCGAACTGGAAATTCTTCACATTGTGATTTTTTTTTAAATATTCAGTATGTTTTTTGCAATGATGGTGTTTTATAGTTTAAATAGATATGAAAGAAGTTGTTAATCCAATCGATTTGACTAATTTTTCAAAAAATCCAAGAATAAATCGTGTTTATTCTCGTTTTCACCATACTTCAATAGTTAATTATTTCCTAAGGCTTTCTGATTATCGACTTTGAAATTCGAACCATTTTTTTACAGTGCAATGAAGATTGATCTAGAACCACGGTAAAGAACATGGAAAATTTGATCTTTACCTGTGTGTTATAAACCATGTGGACCCCTTGGTAAACGATGTTCTTCGAGTGCTCGCCCATGAATTCGAGGATGTGCTCGACAAGCGCTTCGTAGGGGAGTCCACGGAGGCGCACGCAGTCTTTGCGAGTTCCTGACGTGATAACATGTTGCGGTAAAAGTGTGCTGAACTTTGGCATCGGCAGCACTGGCTGCGGCATCCTGTCGTACGCTTTCGTGTCACTCACTCGGTTTAAAACCTGGAATCATAATACAAAATTGAAGAATATCTCCACCTTCATATCTCAATCTACTGTTGCTGGAATTTTAACTTTGAATGCAATTCTGACAAGTTTACCTGTTGTACTTCCGCGGTTGTACTCCTAAAAAGTTCGATGTAGCGGCTGCCGATGCAATCCCTGTGTTTGCTGAGAGCTTTCGCCGCGTCCTCTTCCTTCGCAAACAGGACGAAAGCATCGCCAGTTGCCCGACCGTCTGCTTTCTTCACGAACAAGACTCCCTCTTCTCCGTCTAAAACTTGGCAGGGTTTTTGTCCGGATGCGAAAAAATCTAGCTGCAAAAAATTACTAGGATGTTAGGGAATTTGAACAGCTTGAAGAGCCAGTAGTGGTGCTGTAGAACTTAGTTTTGCACAGGAACAACTATGTTCTAAGCCTAATAATTTCTTTGAGCAGGAATAAATTTGAATTTTTGAAAATATATACATTTCTGGGACTCACCACTTGTTTAGCTACACAGTCGTAAGGAAGACCTCTCATCCGGACGATAACTTGAGCTCCTCGAGAGAGGAAGGCATGTGCCTCTCCACTGGTGCCTCCGGCGACTCCAACAAAGTCATCTCCGGATGCTTTGTAGACTTCGATATATCGAGAGCCAATATGATGCTTATGCCTCTTCAGTGCCATATCTCTGTGTTCTTTACTAACAAAACGTACTAAAGCTTCTCCGTTCCGTCTTCCATGCGGACTCAAACACAAGGCAACACCACCCCTGAAATGAAGAATCGTTAATTAAATATACTAAATAGTAAATTGTTATTTATTTTGGAGACATAACGATTTGGAAAATATACAAATTAATTGTTGTGTACTGTACAATGTTAGATTCAGTTTGCGTTCCTACGAATTATTTTCAGCCGCATTCGAAATTAAATCACGCCTAATTAAAAGTTTGACTTCAAATAAGAAATCGATCTTATAAGAAAAGTTTAAATCCAGACAGGGACAGCATTTTTTCTCGTTCTTTAACAAATTCTTCCCAAGAAATCGTAAAAAAGTTTAATTTTCTAAATAAAATATAATATAATAAAAAAACTAAAAAAAACCACTTCAATAACTCTTGACTAAGAGAGTTTTTAAAAAGAAATATTTGACCTAAAAAACTTTACAATCCAACCTTTATATTGGGAAAATAATGTTCATTATAAGTCCAAAATTTAGATTCTCGAATCAGACCTAATTGTGCCAGACCGAAGATGCATGATCCTTGACCCTAGATAAAAGTTATCGTAAGACCAGTGCGTTAGCTATTCAGTTTCTCAAAATACTTCTTGCTTGTGTTTCTTAAAGATCACTAATGTAAACATTTACTGCATCTCGTATCACGATTACACGATTCACCCAGTGACAACACTCAGAGAATCCAAAACAATGATTAAGAATTTAAAAATAATAAAATTATTGGAGTAATAGAATTACATTGAATATTATTAGGATGACCATTGAAATCGCAGAAAAAATTTTGTTCATTCTTCAGGTTTCAGACATTTTCCCAGGGTCAAATTTTCGAATTCATATAAATTTGCCAAATATTTCAAGAATTCAATTTAAGATGCTATTAATTTGAAAATGCCCAATATATTGAGTTTCTATGTACAAATATTAGATTCTAAATTCTCTATTAGTTATAGCTTTAATTTTTGAACTGCACAATTTTAAATGTATAGTTTTTAATTCTAAATAATTGAAATAATATGCAACTGCAACATATCAGGGTGGCGACTCGGCGGACGATTTCAAATTCCCGATCATTTCTCGGTTCTTCACGGTCAAGTTTTTCAATTTTCCCGGTCAACAAATAGTTCATTTTTCAACCAATGTGATGCATTTTCAAACAACATTATGAATCTTCAACCAGAACAGTTGAATTTCAAAGCAATATTATTCTCCATAAAAAATACTAATTTTTAACCGGGAAGATGAGTTCTTAACGTAACATGTAAAAGTTGTTGATGCAACGCAAGAATATTTCAATTTAAAATATAAAACAGTCGAGTTCAATCAGTAAAGATCAATTTTCAAACAGACATTTGCAGTTTAACTCAAAAGGATATTATTTTCAACTAAAAAGATGAATATTTAACTGGAGAACTTTAATTTCCAACCAAATTTTCACCAAATTGTCGGATTTTGAACTAAAAAAGATCAATTTTGTACTAAAAATGAAAGAGTTGAATTTTCAGTTAAACGATTTTTTTTAATTCATCTCTTCTAAATCCGAAATTAAAATTAGTTTAAAAAGTTCCCGCTTCATGTGAAAAATTTCCTGTTCCAAGTAAATTTATAGGTACTTTTTCACTGAAACTCCCTGTCCTAAAAGCAAATAAAACGTGATAAATACATTTTTTTGAACAAATGAAGAAAATAATTCTTTTTGTAGGTTTGGGCTATCATCAATTCGATTATCAAATTCGAGTCAGCAAAAACAAATCTCAAAGGGCAACAAATTTGCAAAACGTTTTTCTTATAATGGAAAAAAAATTCTTCCTCCTATGGCGTATAGATACATCTAAATATTTTGAAAATCAGATTACAAGAACGTAAATAATTTTAATTTGAATTCTTTAAGTCAAATGATAAGATCTCTTTCTGATTTATAAAAAGAAAGTGGTAATTTCTTGTATTTTTTTCGGTAGATTTTTAATAGTCTAGGTTGAGTCAAGTAAGTTCCCGGTTTTCGATTAAATTCCTGATTTTTTCCCGGTCAATAAAATTCCCGGTTTCCCGGTCAAGTCGCCACCCTGCACATTTGGGAAAAGGAAAAATGTGAAAAAAACGAGAAAAAAAATGCTGAAAGAAGAGTAATTACAGCTACTTGCTCGAGATAATAATTTAGATTGATACATTTCCAAATTTATAACATTTTGAATGAAAAGAGAAATCTATAGAATTGAAAAATACAAAATTTTCGGAAACTCGAAAAGGAAAAATGTGAAAAAACGAGAAGAAAATGCTGAAAGAAGAGTAATTACAGTTACTTGCTCGAGATAATAATTTAGATTGATAGATTTCCAAATTTATAACATTAAAAAAAAATAGAAATCTATAGAATTGAAAAATACAAAATTTTCAAACTCGAGTCTTAAGAATTGAATTTTTTTATTACTTTTGAGGCGTTCAAGTGATTGCATTGGATTTCAGTAAGATTTTGAGGACTTGGAAAGGTACTGTTTGTACCAAAATTTCAGTATAAATAGCCGGGTTGTTTTGGTACACATAAACGCTGTCAATAAAAACATGAAACACATTATGAAAATGCCTACTTTTACCTCGTAGACATTGATCCCAGTAGCTTGCACAAAAATATGGTAAAAATTATTCGATGATGAATAGATGTACCTTTTATTATTTAATTAAATTTGTAAGAACCACATTACAATATGTTTGCTTATGTAGATAAAATAGTTTCTTAGCTGGTGAATGTGAAATTGAATTTTACTCACTTTGCAACATTCAGTCCTCGGAAAAATTTAGCGATGTCCTGATCAGACAACTGCCAAGGAAGACCTCGCGCTCTAACCACGCAATTGCTGTCTACCTCTTCGTCTTTTGAGCTGAAATTAAAAATGAAGGATACAATTAAAATATTCCACACTGAATAAAACAACAGATATTGATACAGTAAGTTAATGAGCAAATATTATTCTTGTGTGTAAACGCTTTCGCCAAATTTTATTTTTTATCCTTCAACAGCGTATGTCGAGTCACCAGTTAAATTTGGGAAGTCATAGAAAAACATCCATTCAAAGTTTTCAATATTTTTACTCAATTCTTTAAAATGATCTAGGTTCAAAAATCGTGTACCTTAGGGTGGAACACACTTTTCAATATTATTTTTGTTTAGAAAATTTATTAGCCGCATTCCTTAATCCATTAGAAACGGCACGTTTTCTTTAAGTTCTTGAAAAAAAATTTAAAGGTTTTTAACTGTATTTTAGTAATATTCTCTTGATTGTCGAATAACAAATTGGATCCTTCTCCAGAATTTTGGTTATTAAACATTTAGATACTTATTGTTTTAAATTGAAATTTTGGGAATGGAAGTAAAAGCGAGAATACATAAATTATTTTCGAAAAATTTGAAGGAATAGAAATCTTGAGATTTGAAATTTGGTTACATCTATTGACGAATTTTTTTTATTATAAAATAATTTCGTTTAAATATATTTTTTATGTACTTACCATATTCCAGGTTCCAAAATTAGATTAACCGCCTCTGGATTTTGAAATACGTGACCTGCAACAGAAAATTACATATTATTACAGTTAAATAAACATATAGACATTTTGTAAAAGTATTTTTACGAATATTAGAATAACCCGTATATGAGAATATTGAAAAATCATTCGAAAATAAATGATAACAACAAAATGTTAATATACATAACCTAAAAATTAACCGGCAACAATCCAACAATGTTGTGCAAAGTTTGCCGCAAATGAAGAAATTTATTGAAAAATAAATTGAAATATGCAAACACCAATACTGGGTAAATTTTGATTGAAAACAGACGGTTATAAATATAATAAAATTCATATCACAAAACACAATGCAATAACGGCGTCCGTTTTGTCTCGCCGCCGTGATCTATACTCTGTAATAAGACACTTGTTGAAAGTTAAGTCGTGTATTGTTTTGTTGGCGGGAAAATAGATCAAATTTGAATGTTTCTTGACGTCTTCATGGCATGAATGAAGAGTAGAATTTAGAAAATATAAAAAAATGAAAATCACTGAACTACAAATTATAAAATCAAATCATAATGATTATTTCCAATGAATTGTTTTCTTGGTAGACGTATTTTTTTATTTTTGCTTATACTAAATTTTTTAGCAGGTAATATCTAACGATTGGTTTCAATCAAAATTTATTGGTGAAGTTGCTAAGTTCCAGTTATGGAAATTTTCGTAATCAAATTTCCAAAAATATGGAATTTTAGATTGAAAATATGAAAGGTGAAATTACACATTGAAGAATCAAATTAGAAGTGTTCCATATTCAAATATTAAAAGTCTTTAATTCTTCAACTATACAATCATTATTCTGAACGTATAAATTTTAGGCAACAAATTTGTAATTTTTCAATCTAAAATTAAATTTTTCAAAAAATTTTTCAATATGAAGATTTCGAACTCACATAATAATTATAAAATTTCAAATAATTCTGAATGTTTTTAAGTTTAAAAAACTATATATTATTTGCAATTGCAACAAATGAGAAAGCAAGAGTCCCTGGCATTTAGCATCAAACAGCTTAAAGTTAATTAATAATATTGAACGGTTTTTATCTCTCGGTTCAAATAACATTTTTCCTTTTGAATGTGAAACTGGAATTTTCATTAAAAATAAATAGTTATTTCAAGACTTTGATTAAACTGAATTTGAAAATCTATAGGGCCTATTTGTTCTCCGTTTAAATTACCTAATAGAATCAACAGAACAATGATAAACAATCAACATGTTCCATAAACCATTTTTGGAACTGTGAGACAAAAGTATAGGTAAGCTCAGACACTGGAATGTAAAAAGCAGTAAAATTTTTCGTAATTTTACACCTCCATCCTGTCTCCTCTTTCTCAAGCGCCTTTATTATTTTATTCCTGTGTTTCGCTGCCACAAAACAAAACCCAAGCAAAATACCATCGATTTGCCGACTCAGCGAAACAAGCTCCTAAGAAATTAACATTTCGCAATTATTTCTCCTTGCTACACTCGTTTGATTTCTTCAAATCGATTTCCGACCCGAATTCGGATAACGATCATCGATTGAAATATCAACTTAAATTGTACATTATAAAATTTCTTATACTTTACTGAAGCCCAATATGGCAAAAGTATCGGATAGAAATTCATTCCGAATCATTCAGAATTATTCAGAAATCTGTATCAGAAAAAATCCGAAGGGAGTCCTTAATTTCGTTCGATCCAAATCGTTTGAAAATTATTCCGATTCAATAACTTCCGATCCGAATCAATCCAAACCAAATTTTCAATAAAAATTAATCCGAATCAATCCGAATTTGTTTCGGATTGAGTCAGATTAATTTTCAAACGATTCGGATCGAATAAAATTAGGAACTTTTTTTCGGAATAGTCCGTATTGCTGCTGATTTTTCCGGATACAGATTTCGGAATGATTCGTAAAGTTTAGGAATGAATTATCATCCGAAAATTTCGCCAGGGCAATTTTTGCGAAAACATGTACAAGCATGTAACAAGTATAATTTTTTCACAAAAATTGGAACAGTTAAACTTACAATTAAAAAAATCAATTAAAGATAAAAAAAGAAACAACAGATTTCCAACAAAACAGTTCATTTTTTAACCAATGTGATGAATTTCCAAATAACATTATGAATCTCCAACCAGAACAGTTAAAGTTCAAAACAAGAAGATGAATTTTCAACTAAAATGATAAATATTAACTGAAACACTTCAATTTTTAACCATGTAAGTGAATATTAAATCAAGGAGATTAATTCTCAAATAGAGAGATTAATTTTCTACCAAGAAATACAATGTTTCAACAAAATAGTTGAATTTCAAAGTGAAAGAATACTTATTTTCAACCAAAAATGGAACAGTGTCAACGGAAATTTGATTGCTCAAATTTTAAATTGAAAAAAATAGATGTTTAACTAAACAAACAGATTTTCAACTTAAAATATCGAATTTTCAATTGTAACAAGTTGAACTTTCAGCTATAAAAAATTAAATATAACCCAAAAAAAAATAACTTTCAACAAAAAAAGAAAACAAATGATTACATTTATACACAAAATGATGAAGAATCAAATGAAATTATAAATATTTAACTGAAGTTTTTTAATTGTAAACCAGAAAGACGAATTTTTAAATGAAACGATGAACATTTAACTAGAATAGTTCAATTTTTGACAAGAAACTAACTCTCAACCAAAAAATACAATTTTTCAACACAAACGGTTGCAACTCGAACCATAAGAAAAAATTTAAAACCAAAATAGAACAGTGACATTTTTGGCTTGAAAAATTAATGTTATACACAACATAAGAGTTTTTAACTGTATGAATGTTCGACTTAAATAAAAATGTTTGACTGTATAACTTGAGTTGTTAACCATAAAGAAGAATTTTTGAAGAAGAATATTAACTTCCGAAGAAAAAGATAATTTTCTACAAAAAATCGATTTTTCAACAAAATATGTGAAGTTTCAAAGAAATTAAATTTACTATTCGTGCCAGTATTTCAACAATCAGTAGAACAACAGCTCGTATGATCCATTTTATTTGTGTCTTACAATAAAATTAAACGTAAAAGTTTCCTGCTTTATTGCATATTTTAGCCACCCCGAGCGCTTCGATAGTTTTGCTGTCCCCTCCATCCACCGTCCCATAGCGAATATCAGAAGGAAGAGAGGACGGAGAACACACGAGAGACACGTTCTTAATCAAGAAAATTCTTACCGCTTGTGAGAAACGACCAGTACCGGGCCAAACATTTTTAGTGGACCAAGTTATATTCAATTTTCTTGCTTGAACGTCAGATATTTTTTTGACATTTGTCACTGAAATGTTTTATAATAACTAGGGCAGAAACTGTCAATGAAATTTTTTATTTGGGAAAATATATAAAAAAACGGGTGCTCATTGTCGGCCGTAGAAATCTCAGCAATTAGAAGTGAAGAAATTCAACGACCTCAGTTGAGAACCCCTGTGATAAGAAGCCTTATAATATTATATATGCACAAGGCTTGACCCGTACTCATAAACTAGTACTGTACACTTGCGGCCTATGTGATCAAAAGCATGTTGCATGTTTCAGGGCCGTACTTGCGTAAATAGAGAAAAATGTCTCAAGAAAAACGTGTTTTAATAACTTCAGTGTAAGGTGTCACCTTAATCCTAACCCCGTCGACAAAATCCTCAAAGATTTTTAGATTGCACGAAGAAATCCGTGAGTCACAAGACGGATAGTCGCTGATTTTTTCAAAAAAATCTTAAAATCATTGACAATTCCTACGAGTTGATCCTGTCCTAAAATAACGAAAGGATTACCTTGAAGATTTTAAGGAAAGGGATGATATGCTTATTGTATCAATCATTTCCAACAATACTTCCAGTAACATTGATAATAAAGAATTAAAGTCATGGTGTCTAAATTTGTCACTATTAATCAGGCAGGTGACAGTCAGTGTTGCCAGGTTTTAAACTCCGAATATCCGTAACTTCCTTGGTTTTAGGGTGGGGGTTAATGGCGGAAAAATCAGAAAAATCCGTATAAATCCGTACGAAGAAATATCGCATTTTATGATATCATAAAATTAAAAGCATTGCAAAAATATAGAAAGCTAATGCAAATTCAATTTTTCTTATAAAAAAAAATTAATCTTATTTAGAAAAATTTTATTTCTCAAGAGAGAGAAAGGGAGTAAGATACATATAGCGCGCGCAATTCAAATAAATATGAAGTGGGCAATCTAAAAATACAAATAATGAACCTGAACATTTGCTTTTTGAATTTGAATAAATATGTGAAAGATATTTTGCATATGGATCATGTGGAAATTATGAATGATTAAGAATAATTTAATGATGCACTTTCACACAAATGATGTATTCCACCAAAAAATTCTATTTTGAGAATAAAATTCAATACAATTTTACATGAAATTTCAAAATATGTAAAATTGGAAGAATAAATGACACATTGTGAAAATAAAACAACTTTTATTATGGAATAACTATTTAACAAAAGCTATCTGAAAATGAAAGAATAATGAAAAACTGGTTTGACATATATTGTTTTGAACGAAATTTTACACACACTGCAATTGCAGTTTTTAAATGACATTTTGTCAGTACAAAATCAATACAATTATTAGTTTGAAAAATAAAATTCACATTTCAGTTCAACACAACAGTCACACAGCTCAAGTTCCTCATCCGACTATTTTGGTTGTAAATCTCCTGATTCATGTACAAATGGTCCGATTTTAGCGATTCAAGTTTTGTTGTACTGATAATTATGAAGGATTTTTGAATGAACATATGCTGGTGGAAAATTGTGCAAAAATTGCCTTGAAAATGTGACATGGAAGGGAAGCGACAACGATCCTAATCTCGATCTCACTGGGGTCTAGAGACTCTAGAGAGGGATATGTGACACCCATTGAAATTTTTACGAGCATCCTTTACGACCTATTGATTCCACGAAAATGAAACTTCTTGCATTTCGCAAAATTTTCATCCAATTTTTACACATTTGAAACCTTATTGTAAATAGGTTTACACTAAAGTTTGAATCTGAAAAATCGGGCTTCTTTTGCGATTCCGTTCCTACCGCGTGTTTTAAAAATACGCAATACTTTTATATGATTATTTGAGGAACGATTATATTCAGTACTTGTTAGGGGACGGAAGGAACTTCGTTTACGCATGTCACTTGGACACGTTTACTTTTTTTGAGTACGAAATTCGTCTGTTTCAAAATTCAGTATAAAATCCGTATAAAAATCAGTAAACTATTTTGATAGGCCGAAATTTCCCTAAAATACGGAGAATTCCGTATACCTGGCTACACTGGTGACAGTCAAAACTGAAAGTGACGGAAATGTTGATCGTAGCTGAGTAGCGGCGCTGGCTGTACTTCCAGGCCGACAGTTTACAAAATACATGGGAAAAGTGTCGACAATGTTGAATTTTAATTTTTTTAAGTACATAAACGAAATTATTCAATTTCGCTGTGCTTGGAAATAAAATTTTAGTGTTTTGAGACTCTCAAGTTTCTTTTGAATCACCGGTAATAATGGGATATAAGTGCGTTGTTTTTAGATGTAAGTCATGTTAAGCGACTTGCTTCGAAAAAGTGCAAGTTTTTACTGTGGAATGACCGGTTTCTTTTTATAAATTATAGACATCTTATCATTCAATTTGAAGAATATTACGTATCTTTAGTGTGATCTTGAAATTTCTTCAATATATCTATACCTAATGAGAATAAGGATTTTGATTCTCTTCCATTATAATAAGAATCTTTTGCAAATTCGTTGCTCTGTGAGAGTTTTTTGATTCACTCAAGTTTGATAATCGAACTGATCAGGGCCCAAAGATACGGAAAAAATTATTTTCCTGATTTAAAGAAAAAATTGTTTTATCACGTTTTGCTTTCTTTCTCCTTGTTCATCTAACTTGGAACAGGGAATTTTATACAATAATTATAGTTTTCATTCAAGGGCAGGGAGTTGCAGTATAAACAAATATAATTTCACTTGGAACAAAGGGCATTTTTAAAATGGAACATGAACTTTTTAGAATAATCATAATTCAGATATGAAAAAGAAGGAATTCAAAAAATCTCTCTTCCAAGTTGAAATCTGCCACAATTTGAAAGTCCCATATCTTCTTAATTTTAAATGCAGAAAACTTGACTTATTCCCATTGAAAATTCAATAGTTGTAGTTGAAAACTCATTTGTTTGGTCAAACATAAATTTTTTTTCAACTTGAAAATTTGAGTATTCCAACCTTGGTTGACAATTAATCTTTTTTAATATAATTTATTTATCTGTTTGAAAATTAAACTCTTTTCGTAGAAGATTCTTTGTTTTAGTTGAAATCTCTTATGCTTGGTCTAAAATTGGCTTTCAAAACTAAAAATGTTACGGTTTAATTTTCGGGTGGAAGTAATTATTTTTTTAGTTTTTTCAAATATTTTGTTAAATATTATATTTTTTGGTAGAAAATTAGTCTTCCTGCTTGAAAATAATTCTTCTTGTTTGAAATTCACCTTCAAGGTTGAAAATTGAAGTGCTCAAGTTAAATATTCATATTTTTAGTTAAAAATTCATCATTAAAATACATAAATAATTATGTTTTTTGAATAATAGATCAATCTATAAATCCTATTCTTTATAATATAAATCGTTAGAAGCATTGGACATATTTTCATTGATGTCATCATTTTTACAGGTTAATTATAAGGGAGCAAAATAAATCATTGTCTGAATTTAAAATTGATAATCTAGTTACACTAAGTTTTAATTTCAGTAATAATTATAGACGCAAAAGAAGGAGAAATTTAATTTGAATCTACAATTTTCATAGTTTACGATATTTACATATGTCAATGCTACAAATTCAATATTTTTGTAGAATTATTTTATGTAATCTGTGAGAAGCGTATTCGTATATTGTAAAAAAAATGGTTTCTTCACTTTTTCGTTAGTACCCATTAATTTATTGGATGATAAAAATATTACAAAATATTGTCCCGAAATAAATATATGCAAATAAACGTGTTTTATTAATTAAACTTAATCAAATTTGAATTTCCCCCATGCTATACAATAACTATCGGCCTAAAAGTACAGCAAGCGCCGCCACACGGCTGCGGTCAGATCTAATGTCAAATTTATTCTACAGGCCTTGGGAAGAGTGCCACTCGCCTGCTATAAGTTCTAAATTTCGAGGTTATGTCCAAGCATGGCGTCGCGCTAGTAGCGCGAAATTCAAACCACAGGAACTTCGTTCGTGAATATTCAGGGTTTTTAAACTTTCATATACAAATAATAACACTTGGAAATTTTTACTCTTACCGTCCTTTATCATCCTTTGGATGATGTTGATCATATCCTGAATTTCCTTGACGTGATATTCATTATCTACATCGGACGAAATACCAAAATCTAATTGATACTTGTTAAGATCAATATCCATTTTTATTTCATGTACATGAATAGCTATATTTTATAATAACAATTTATTCAAAAGTATGATTTCTTCCACATATATATAAATATCGCTTATAAATATTGATATTCCACAGGAAAAACCAAGTGTAATCTTTATCCCAATTTAGATTTATTTAGTTTTATCCTAATATAGTTTTTTTTTCGTTTCGATCCAACTTCACCCACTTGAATATTACTAGCAACAAAATTTCACATCCGTTTTTCCTGTGTCACGAAGAAGAATTTAGCAATAATGAGAGGTATTTATTTAGATAATAATTTTAATATCATATATTACAGATAGTAGTTTTGAAGACTTCAAATCTGTAGCTCATGAATTATGAAATTATAAAGATGAACTAGCTTTAAATTATCATTCGGTGTGTTAGTTATCATGGGGAAGATAGTGAATATGGTAACTAGTTGAGTGTTGAGATGTCGTCAAAATGATTTTCGATTATTTTCTCTTGTACTTACTGATAAGGTATTTGTTTACATTGCCAATTAAAATTACATATTCGACATCTACGTAATATCGAGTAGCACACAGAGTGCATTTTACACCCACATGAAAGACGGAATTTTGATTTATAATTATTCAAGTTAAATTCTTCCATGTGATAGAAACAAGATTAAAACATTTTTACCAATGAAATACAATACTGGAAAAATCAATCCAGTTCGAATACTCACTGATTAGCGTTACGGAATTTTCCGTAAAACTAATTCGGTCGAATATAGCGCTAGGGCTAGAGATACGGAAAATTACGTAACAATCGACATTGTTTATAAAATTTCCGATTTCAATCCAAGAGGTTTTCATGATCGAAGGAGAATTTATAAATAATTTGATTTGATTCGAAATTTTTCGAAATTTTGTTTTCTATCAACATTTGCTGGAAAGTTAAACCTATTTGTTATAAGAGTCTCTAAAATTCTGAATATTTCTTTCTTCCTATTTCAACTTTCAAGCAAGTACAATGAAAAACCTTTGAATTTGTTTAAATTCATAACTTTTATGGAAGCTTCTGATTTATGATTTGTACCCGTTATCACAGAAGATATATCGTTAGGAAAAATCTTCACTTTTTACATCATTCCACGATAATGAATTTGCTTAGAGCTTTGAATTCAAAATGCTAAAGTCGCTACGTTTACTCCACACAGAGACCAATAATTAATTAATATTCAAAATTAATTCATTTTAATGAAGCGAACAAAATTTCGTTAAGATTCTTGCCTGTTTTTGCTAAACTTGATGATTTATCCTCCAATTATTTTGTATTTTAAACAAGAGTTTGCATTATCAATTAACACACATTAATCTTTGTATAAACTTTCATATTTGGAACTGAAACTAATTCAGTTAGAATATATGAAAAAATGTAAGCTTGCCACTAAATACAGGGAAAATAGAAAAATCCAAATAAAAAACTTAAATTAAAATTATCTAGAATAAAGTTTAGAAAATACAGCGACCTACCAAGTTGGGGGTGTAAATTTGGGATGCAGTGCTGAGCAGATGTTGAATGACCTTGTCCCCCGGAAATGAAATGTAAGTCGCCTCGACCGAAGGACGAGAGGGAACTAAAATTAATGAGTAAACTGACTAAAAACTAAAAAAAAAAAACGAAACATAAAACATGATGACAAGAGAAGAGGGGACTCGGTCGATAAGGATTTGGAGGAGGCAAAAGATCGACTGAACTGCTGCAGAAGGCGCTTGATCAAGAATCGTTTCGTTACCAGTATCTTCACGGGAGTGACCTTTAAGCTTTAAACTGAGTGTTCTGATAAGGTCGACCAATCTAAACACTTCCACTGAAGAAACGGCCAATGCTGTTTCGAAAGATCCAGGAACTTTTCCCTAAGGCTCGAGGATAATCCGTACAAGTCTCATGTCGCATGCAAATAATGATTATGCATATATGTGCATTATACTAAAGCACACAGTTTGAGAAGAAAAAAAAAATTAAGTGCTCGCGCTGACTGCTGTTATAATATGCGTGGCGAAATGAACACTAGCTCAAGAGACAAGAACTCAACTAATGACTTGTTGCAAAGGAAAAGTGGGAAGGAGTCTCTTATTTGAGTTGACTCAACTTTCAGAAACAACAAATCTGTCAGATTGGTGCAACATTTTATCAAATTCTTTTTTTATTAAGCGCAAACACTCCTAATTGAAGTCGGCGAAGGTGATCATATTTTATAACTTTGGGATCATTAGATTTGATATAAATAATTACACGAACCTCATCAATTATTTCCGAGGATCTAACTACTCTACTGAATTCAAGTGCATACATTAGGGTGGTCCAAAAATGGATTAGAATTTTTTTTCTTCAAATTTTTATGCAAAACGCCCGGAAATTTGTTCGAATCGACAAAAAAATAAACGCATTTTTTTTTTGTTTTGAAAGAAAATAATATTTAGAGATGGCGCAAGCCCCATAAAGTTTCACACGTATTTCCCATAAGAAAAAAATACGTATTTGTTAATTTTATTCAGGATTCTCAATATTAGATGAATCGAGTTCAAAATTCACCATTTCTCTTCAAAATTAGTCACAGAATGGGAATAAAAGATTAGCAACTTTCTCTTAGAAAAGGGTTAGAAAGTCAAGGTTTTTTCTGAAATTTTCAACTTATTTTTAACGTTTCAATTAAAGCGAGGTGATAATCAATTAAAGCTAACAAAAATAATTGTTTAAACAATTTTCTATTGATTATAACAATATTCTCTTAGAATAATGCTACAAAGTTGCGGTTTTTTTCTGAGACTTTCAACTTTTTTCCACTTTTCACTTAAAGTAAGTAATCACTTAATTTCATTTAGCAAAAATAATTGTTTAAACAAATTGTAAATGTTTATACCAATCTTCTTCTAGATTAATACTACATAGTTGCGGTTCTTACTGAAATTTTTAACTTTTTATCGCTTTTCAATCAGATTAAAGTAATAAATAAATCATGTTAAAAAACTATTTGTTTAAACAACTTATTATCATTTCTAATAATATTTTCTTTGCTTAATGATAGAAACTTGCGGTTTTTTCTGAAATATTTAACTTTGCTTTACCTTTTCAATCTAATTCAATTTTACTCAAATATACAATATTAATACAATATTAAATTGCTTAAACAATTTAAATAAACATATTTTTATCAGCATAAAGTAGTATTTTATGTATTTGAAACAATCTGCGTTAAAAAATTAACAAAAAAATTATAATTAGCACCAAAAACTCGGAAAACCCATTTTTTTACTTATGGGGGTTTTTTGGGACCCTTTAAAACAGACTTAGGGGAGTGACATTTCAAAAGTAATATTTTATTCGCATTCTGTGACTAAATCTGAAGAGAAATAGTGAATTTCGAACTCGATTCATCTAATTTTGAGAATCCTGAATAAAATGAACCAAATACGTATTTTTTTCTTATGGGAAATACGTGTCAAACTTCATGGGGCTTGCGCCGTCTCTAAATATTATTTTTTTGGACCACCCATCTGCCTCCGAATTCTTCTGAATTGCATTGATTTTCCTAAAGTCTATGAATTCATTTCAGTTTTTTGAAATTATTACGAATTTCCCTGAATTTTCTTGAATTCTGTTGAATTCTCTTGATCCTTTTATTTTGTTTTCAATTTTCTGGAGTTCTTGGAATATTCTTGATTTTTTTTCAAAACATTAGGAACTTCCTTGAGTTCTTTTGAACTCCTCAGCGTTTCTTGGAAATATTTTGAATTCATATTTAGTTTCTACTGACAAATTTATTTTTGGATACTTGAACTAATTCGATTGTTTTCTAAGTTAAAACTAACATTATTGCAAGTAAGACAAAGTACCACCTCTTCATTCTAAATGCGCAGAAATTAGGAAAACTCAAAATGTAAATGTGATTGAATTTTTAATTACTTGAAACTTGTAAGAAACCGAATAGCGATTGCAGAAAGTCAAATAATTTCATTTCTAAAGGTTTGAGTTTTAAATACAAGCGAAGCGCTTTTGAAAATATAATAATTGCATATATATAGAGCCATATAGTCAAATATTAACAAACGAGTCATTAGATCGTTCTTAAAGTTGGAACTCCGAAAAACCATTGTATTTAGCATAGGCCCTAGTATTATTCCCCCACTCAAACTAAAAAGAAAAATTTTCACCCTGAGTTAGAAAAACGCGCAAATATTTCAGAATAGAACCGTCCAAAACTTAGTTTCTAAGAATTGAAAGAATGAATAAATTTTCAGTGGCTGAGATTTGAATAAGTGATAATGATGATATCAATATCGAACCAATTGAGTCAATTTTTTTCCGTCACAAGATAATAATGACCAATTTTTCTGATTGAAAATGAAGAAATTCAGAATTTTTTTCTTCAAACATACAATCATAAAAATTAAGAAAACATATTTTTTGTATATTTTTAGATAAGCATAAACGCGACAATAAGATTAGTATTTCGAATCGAAAAAGTTTTAATAACCATTATTGTGATTCTATTTTACCAGATCTTTATACTTCCATAAAGGTGCGTGCGTGTTCCGATAGGCAAATAGAATATCGATCGAAATCACCTGCAACAGGTGGTTTTGTTTTATTGATTCCAGGTATGACTAAGGCACGAATGCCACAATACTCAGACAACAACTATTGAATTCTTTGATTAGAGCAATTCAATTTTCCTAAAATGCATTTACTCAGTCTATGTACTTCCATGTTAAAAACCGAACACTTTTAGAAAAAAATTAATTTTTCTTCATAAATACATTTTTCATGTTACAAAATTTGCAAATTTACTCTTTGAACCTTTGAAAAGTCTTCAGAATGATAATGCAAAAATTTGAATCACAAATTTTTTTCTTCAGAGGCTCAATGAAGAAAAATTGTAAAACACCTGTTACAATAATTTTGTACTGTTGAACCTTCGAATTATTTAGTATTAAATCAAGCCAAGTCACTTCGATTATTGATAAGAACTTGGCGTTTATTGTAAGCAAACTAAAAATATTCCTTGTTTCAATCGGAAAACTTTCAAGAAAACTTCAATGTTACTCATTCTTGCAATACTGCTTTTAATACATTTTTTATGTCTTACAATAATCTAGATTACACTTTACATTTTTAATTTTACGTCTTTCATTGGCATATTTTTCACATCCGGTCTACAAAAGAAAAAATGTTAGTGAATGGTTCTTAAAAAGAAAAAACTGGTTCTGAAACCTGACCTCTGTATCTTTTCTTTATGATTATAAATTGCAATGTACTTCTTACTTATGCACAATCACTTTATTTTCCGAATAGAATTCGCTACTTATCTAGTGCAATATTATTCCAACTTAATTAAATTTACTCAAATATTAGTTATTAATTTATATATATAGAATTTAAGATCTAATAAATCTTCTCACAATACAGAAACCTGTTTGATAGCGTACCTCTTTTTTTCCTCTGGTCGTAATTCTTTATATCAACACGGTTTAATCACTCAAAAATGATTCATGCAAATTATTCACGTACTTTACTAACTAATTTCACAGTAAAAGCACAAAACTTTATTTCGATATTTTTGGCGAATAATACAGTGCGATTATTTTTTATTAAAAAAAATTTTTTTTGACGAGTTTCATGAGAAAAGAGTTCGCATTAAAAAACTTTTAAATGGATAAGACGAGAACGTGTCAGAATCGCGTTTTAAGTTTTATAAGTTAGTGGTATTTTTTCCATCCACATGAACCGAGTGTTCGCGTCAGCACGGTTCAAAGAGAACTGCTGAGAACTGCTAAGCTTATGTTCGAATTTTCAACAGGCGCACAAAGCTGCTTTAGGATCATCCAATCAGAGAAAAACATTTATAAATTAAAGTTCTAGAAGATAAATTAATTTTACATCCCAAATAACAAAAAATTGCCCCTCTGAGCATCATCTTAGTGTTTCCCTTTATTAAGAAAACGTTTTTATTTTTATCAAAAGTTATAACTTAATGGTTTTAAAGTGTTTTATTTTTTAGTTTGAAATGATGAAGGTATATAATTTATTAAATTTATGAATTTATAAAATTCCAGAACCGTGTCGGAAATTTTTTTTTTAATCTTTCATGAGAATCCAATCATTTTCGGAAATACTGCTGACACATTTTTTATTATTATTAAGAGGTTATGTTTTAGCGTGGCCTGAGATGTCAACGCCATTGTTGCACAAAATTAAGTTTGAAAAATGATTATTTGTACTCTCTGAATTCTATCAGTGATATTTTTTTTGGAAAAAGTAATAAGTGGTCATTTTTATTAATTACATTTTTACTCTGGGCTTTTTGGATGCCTTGTTTTTTACAGAGCATCATTTTTTTAGGTCACAAGCCTGGCAAAAGTATCGGATAGGAATTAATTCCGAATCATTACGAATCATTCCGAAATCTGTATCCAAAACAATCCGAACCAATCTAAAAAATTCCCTAATTTCGTTCGATCCAAATCCTTTGAAAATTAATTTTACTCAATCCGATTCAATCTTGACCTCCAATCGGAATAAATCCGAACCAATCCGAACCAAATTTCCCCGAGACAAATGAACCCGAGTTCGGATTGAATCGGATTCATTTGGGTTGAAATTTTGGTTCGGATTGGATCGGATTGAGTGTCCCGAATCATTTTTAAACAATACGGATCGAACAAATATAGGGACTTTTTCGGATAGCTTTAGATTGTTTTGGATACAGACCTCGGAATAATTCGGAAGGATTCGGAATTAATTCCCATCCGAAATTTCTGCCAGGGCAGGCATGAATATTTGAAGTTAAATTTTACCTGTCCAGATTGAATCTTTGCAAAATAACGCAAATTATAGTAAAAATTATGAAAATGCAATAATAATTTGTAGAATAAAATTTTTTATAAATATACAATATTTCCAGTTTTTAGAAACACTTTTACAGGAATTTAAAGAAAAAAAAAACGTCTAACATGATTTGAGAAATTTAAAAATGTTTTTTGAAAATATTTCATTTAAAAATCAATTAAATATAATCTAGTGAATCACAGTTCATTGATTCCCTTCCTTGAAAATATTTTTGTCGACATGACAAATCTTTTCTTTTTTGTTCTTGAGTTGCAGAATAAAGTTGCTGCAATTGCAAATAATAAACCATTAAAACTGACTTATAATCATCATCAAAATCAATTTTGAGATCGAACAACTCTAAAGATTCATTTTTGGAAATTAAAAAATTATTCACCCCTATTCAACAGATTTAAAAAAATAATATATTCTTGATTTGATTCGATTAAATCAGCATTCTAATATATCAATAATGTTTTCAAGCTTCTCATGTTTAATTAACACTTATGTCAATAGATTAAATAGACTTTTGTTAAATAAAAGAAAATGGAAGAGAGTTAATTGAGATAGACAAAATTTTCAAAAAAGAGATTAAAAATGTAATCAATCATACGACTTAAAATCTTCAAATTCCAAGCTGAAAATTATCCATACTTAGAAGTGCTTATAATTTATAATCAAAGAATATTCAATTTAAATGTATTAAACGTTTTGCAAATTATTACAAAGTTCTACGTATTACAAAAGTTGAATGAATACCTAATCATTCTACAAACAATTACATAATATTTCTGAAAAACCTAAATCCGAGATAAATATTTTGGATAAATTTATTAAATGGTTAAAAAACCACAGTCCATTATGAGAACCGCTATATTCCTGAGGTGAGATTAAGGTGGGGACTTGGAACTTGAGATATGTCTAGGCAGTGGATCTCAAATTTTCCTCAAATACGAAATAGCATTTATTCATTCAAGAGTATAAAAGTGAATACAAAAAAAATTGAAAGGCAAATTCTTTCATTGAAAAATAACATATTGTCAAAATATTTATTTTCAACTACTGACTCCATAACAATCATATAAATAATAAACTTCTGCACTATTATGTAATAATTGAATGATATCATAGTATAATAAATGATTATCTAATAATACAATCATTGCAAGGTAATGTAGAGAATCAAAAACCGATTTGTAGCAAGGTAAGTATTATGGGAACTTAAACTTTAGAATAGTCTTGTACGGATGAAATGAGACCAATAATGTAAATATAATCGCATCAGCCTTTACATAGAGATAAAATATATCTTATCACAGAGACACGAAAACCTTTCAGTCATTTGCTATTCAAATTCCTATAAGAAATAGGAAATGAGTACATTTTTCAGTTTCCAGCATTTCTGGAAATAAATTCTTAGATTAGGTACAGATGTTTCACCATATCAGATTGGAATGTTCATTTAATACTTCATTTAGGTAAAAGGGGGTATTTTAGTTTAATTAATGGTTATCTTATTTACTTAATTCCCGGCTTGAAAAATTTAAATTAGGAAGCTTTCGATTCGCAATTTCATGAAGACAAAAACAATATCTTGCAATACCAACTAACCCCCCCCCCTAACCGAAATTCTTTTTCCATGGTAAGTGTATAGAACCTTAACATGAAAGTTATATAAAACAATGTTGGAATACACTCGCTACATCTAAACTCATAATTACATAAACAATTCTATTCATTATTTGAATAAATTATTCTACACTGAAAAAAAAGTTTTTTTCCATCAAGAATACAAAATATTTTTATCCGAGTTTTTTAATATCCCATATTAGCTAAAACCTATTGTGTCGTTACCATAGCAACCGCAAGGGTTGCGCCACGAATTGTCTGATTTCCCTCCAAATAAAACATTAAAATTAGCAAGAATTTTCAAGTTTTTAATGGGTTATTCATTTATTTATGGGTTATTACATTTGATGTAATAAAATACAATTATAAATCAAGGCTTTAAAAGTAACTGAAAGTTGAATTTTCTAATAATTTAATTATCAATTCAATTTTTGATATATTAGTCATAATAAAAA
>WSXT02157418.1:0-10138 GCA_011762715.2 Neuroterus valhalla | reverse complement strand
CCCTAATTTAAAATGAAGGAAGTACTTCAAGAATTTTTTAGAGTAGAAGGAGTATTTCGAATGAGAAATATTTCTAAATTATAATAGAAAACTTGTTCACATTCTTCATTGCAAATTTATCCTTTCACATTTAAAAAATCAAACTCTTTTGTTGCAAATTAAACTTTTTCTTTGAGAATTTATTTCTCTTGTTGAAAATTCGCCTCTTTTGTAGAAAATTAATCTTTATGGTTGTAAATTCACCTTTTTTGCATAAAATACATTTTATTCCAGTTGAAGATTTATTATTTTACCTAAGAATTTATCAGTTTGGTTGAAAATTAATTTCTATAACTGGAAAATGATCTTTTCTAGTTCAAAATTCAACTTTTTAGGAGAAAATTTGTCTTTATGGATTGAAAATTCAATAAGTTCGTTTAAAATTTACGTATTTTGTTTGGATATTCTCCACATCAGTCTGAAATTCATCTGGTTGAATGCTCTTATGTTTTGTTTAAAATAAATTTTTATTCCAAAAATATTACTTTTCTATTTTTGGTTGAAAACGATTATCTCTATAGTTCAAAATCCAACCATTTTGTTGGAAAATTGTATTTTTCAGTTGAAAATTAAATATTGGACAAAATTTCAGCTTTTCTAGCTTTTCATCATTTCAGGTAGAAACTCTTCTTTCTGGTTTAAAATGCAACTACTAAAGTTAAACATTTACAATTTTATTTCAAAATCGATTCCAATTGGAAATTTCATAGTTGTAGTTACAAATTCGATTGTTTGGTTGAATTCAAAATTTAAGTATTCAAATTATGGTTGACAATAATTGATCTTTTTTACTAAAAATTAATTCACCTATTCGAAATTTTAACTCTTTTAGTTGATGATTCTTTGTTTTAGTAAAAACTCTTATGTTTGGCATAAAATTGGGTTTTCAAACTAAAAATGTTACTGTTCCATTTTCGGTTAAAAATAATTATTTTTTCCGTTCAAAATTCAACTATTCTGTTAATACATTGTATTTTTTGGTAGAAAATTAAGCTTTCTGTTGGAAAATGTTTCCCCTTTTGTTTGATTATTCATCTTCACGGTCGAAAATTGAAGTGCTCTAGTTAAATATTTATCATTTTAGTTGAGAATTCATCTTCTTGGTTTGCAATTTAAACTATTCCAGTTGAATATTCATAATTTTATTTGAAAATTCATCACTTTGGTTGAAAAATGAAGTATTTTGTTAGAAATCCATTTTTTTGTTATCGCAAGTTGATTTTTTCAATTGTAAGTTTAACTGTTCCAACTTTTGTAAAAAATGATATTTTCCGTTGAAAAATTGAGTATTCAAAAAAAAAATTATTTATTTTGCAACTCTGGATCTGTTTTGTCAAAGGATGTTCAGAATGAACGTCACGAATTAAAATAAATTTTTGCATTTTGCGACAAATATGCATATGTTACTTTTAGTTGAGCGGGAAAGTTGAAAAACTTGACCGGGAAAAAACGGGAATTTGAAATCGTCTGCCAAATCGCCACCCTGTTAATTTTCTAATGATCGTCGTGATCGAAATTTTTGGTTGTTGAAAACAGAACGTTTGAAAGAGATTCTTTTTTTCAATGAAACCGATTTCCCAAAAGACGATACAGAAACATCAGAATACACTAGTCAGAGTTTTTTGCTGACAAAAAGTTGAAAGTCCTGAGGTGCTCAACGGATTGTTAAAAAAAATTAAGAAAAACACACTAGTATAAAAGGCATCTAGTAAAATTAAAATTTTTGAGTGAAAGTAAATTGATTTATTAATTTTTTTACAGGCCCAGGAGCCTCTGACGAGTCCTGGAACCAACGATTACGTTTAAGGTTAAATTGGCCCTCACGGAGGGCTCAGCAGGCTGAGACGAGAAGTTTCACCACGTGCAGTACCATCGCGTGCGAGAAAGAACAAAAAAATCGAGCGCTTACTTTAAGTCTGCCGGAATGTCTGCCTGCCTGCCAACTCAGCTGTGATTATGTTTATTTTTTTATACTACGTCCTTTCTTTTTACGAACTTGTGCATGTCATCGTTTAATTAACTTTTCATCTGCACAAAGATCGCACAAAAGGAGGAGCTTCTCCACTACTTAGAATATTCTAATCGAAGCTCGGCATCGTCTACACTTTCAATGAAATGCCCTTGCACTCGATCAAGCCCAACCGGCATTAATTACTTCTCATTCGATCAATAAACACTTTTCTTGAATTGTAAATACACTATTCCTCTAGGACTTATACAAATTCCTATTTTCGCGATAAGTTAAAACTCTGTATATATATTATACAATACACGTGCATGCGTGACGTTATTTAATTTAGATTATTATATATTTGTACATAAACAGTATTCGTTAAAAGATCTGCGATTTCGTGTCAATGAATTTCTATTGAAATCGTATTAACGAAGGGGTTTAAACTTTAAACCACTCAAGTCCGATGAGACAAATTTTTATTATGTTTTATAGCCATTTTACCGGAGTGTGCAATATTTATTGAAATTGTTAGTCATTATTGTAGGCCTGTTTGTATTATATTATTTGTAAAAATTGATGTTTAAACTAGGGCAATTTTAAATTAGAGTTTTAATTTAAAAATATATAATCCTGTCGGTTTTGAGTGGAAAGACGAGCGTGTGAAAAGGCGAGTTTCTCCTTTTGTGCTTTTGTACGAAGCGCACGAGCAGTGCTTTCTAGCACGTCCAAAATTTCAAATTAAAAATAAGGAAAAACTATAGCAATTGCTCGTGCTCTCATGGGTAAATTTTATCGTCATGCCATAAAGCCCATTCTTAGGAGAATTTGGTTAATTATTGTAATAGTGTAATAGGTGACAAACCAAATAGATGTAATAAGAGCAGCTCAATGACACTAAGTGTGACTGTGCGTCTGTTAAGGAAAAAAAAAACCTACGACTAGGTACTTCTACCTATTTTGTTATTTTCGAGGGTTCGTAATTTGTAAAAGTCTACGGATTTTACTCAACATTGTAAGGTGTAATTGATGTTTCCTTCGGGTAAGGTTTCTGACAAATTCAGAATGAATACTTTCAATACTCGCGAATCAAATTGAAAGCTTTTTTTTTCTAAACTTCAGTAGTTCACAGGTTCAGCAGTGATTCCATTTTCGTTTCCAGTGAAGAAAATCTTCGTTTCGATACCTCCAGGTTAAAAGAACTTATCTCGAAGTGTACGTTTAAAAAGACCATTTAGTCGTAGCTTTAGTACGCACGTGCAGCAAACATTAGATAGGTTTAGTAATTGATAACAAGAAGCTTATAAGACTTCAAGAATGTTAAAATTACAAATAATGTACTAAACCAGAGAGTGGTAATTTTAGACAAAAAACGCAACTCCTAGGTGGTTGTTTTAGACGTACAACTCCAGAGGTTATTTTAAAATGAAGGTGTCGAATCATATAATTCGTTTTGAGTACCTAACTATTTTCAGATTCGATTTCGCGATTTGACGTATTCTTTAAAATTAGGCGACGCTGAGGAACGAAGGACAAAAATTGAAATTAGAAATAAGTTGCGCTTGTGCCATAATATCTTCGATTCTATATAAATATGAAAATATTTGTCTAAATTTGTCTCTCGTTTCTTGTAAGCGTATTTTAGATCTGCGGGTACGAGAAAGAGAATGATTATTAAGCAAAGAGGCTCACGTTGATTTTTAATCAAAAAGTAGAAAGAGTGTGGTGAATAATAGTCGCAGATTGACGCAAGCATCGTCAAACTTAGCCAATCTGTCCGCCAAAATTGTGTCAAACATAATTTCTATGCAACATTAAACACACGTATATATTATAATAAAATAATAATTGTATAAATAAACACAAGAAAAATAATCTGCATTTTTTCTTATTTTACCAGTACGAGATTAATTTTTACAAGATGTTTTTAATTTCTACTAGAAAATTAAATTTCAATTGTTTTTTTCTCCGGCAAGCAAGTTCCTCGTCATTTTAACTTTTGAATATTTTTACTTATCTAATATTATCTAGTTCTCCTTAAATGCTAAAACACGAATTAGAAAAGCTGTCTTACATATATACAAAGAGTAAATGACTTTAAAACGTGAATCACAAATTTCATTTTTTTTCTAAATCAAAAAGCGCACATCATCTTCTGTATTATAAAATTCAAAATAAATATCAATCATTCAGAGTTGAGGCGAAATATTTTTATCGGTTTAGAAGACTCATGAGAAAGTACAAAATCGCAGGATCTGAAGTAAAAATTCCAACTGATGTTGGTAAAATAGTTTTCGGGGTGAAAACACTCTTTTTAAGTTCAAGTTTGCATTCCCACATTTTTTGAGAAGGAGAAAGCAAAAATCAGTGTATATGAGGGTTCTGATAATTGTTCAGATAATAAACGAGGTTAACTTGAAACCAAACCTCAAATCTATGTATGAAGATAAAAAACGGGTGCTTTCACTCAGAAATGTACTTTACCAGCAATTCTTTGAACCGTTTCAGCACCCTTAAAACTAGGAGAAACATTCTGAGGAGATTCCTTCTGTAACTCTGGAACCTCCTCTACGAAACATCAGAATCTTTATTAAATTACACTTTCTCGTTAATACAGAAAAAATACTCCTTGAAAATATCGTTCCATCGGCTCGCGACGATCGCCCGCCCGTCACACGATCTACAAGAGTCTCGCTTTTAGAATCTCATACACCATTTTATTTCTAAAGTAGGGCATGTCCTGCTGCGTGAAGGTGATTTTTTTGTTGGCACAAATAAACTCCGCGAACATGCATGAGAAAACGCCGCAGTCGCTTCCGTTCATCTGCTGGGGAATGTCTTGGACACTTTCGAGATTCCAGTCGCTTGTGTCGTAAGCTTTCTTCTTCTTATCAAGGCTTTCATCCTCCAAATATTGGCGGAGTGCGACGAGACATTTTGGATTGGCACTGCCCATGCTGTCGAAATATCTGATTGTCTTGTCTCTGAAGTCGATAACAGACATGCACCAATGAATTCCAAGATGGATAGGAACAACCACAAGGTCCATGGAGAAGATGTCAGCTTTTCTGGTCCATCTTTTAAGCGAAGCGTGTCCTCCGGAAAGCAATTTCGGATAAAAGAAGGTATTCATACTATAGACCTTCGGGAATTTATCCTGTTTTCCTCGTTCCATAAGGAGGTTTACGTAAAAGTTAATGACCTCGTCGTTCAGCCAGTTTAGACCAGCGAGGGTCTGGATGTCTTTTCGAGTGACTCTCAAGCCGAATTTCTCGACTAACACTTCGTTCGAAGAGCGTGGCGCCAGCGCGTTTCTTACCTCTGAGATCATCTCATCGGTGAGGGTGGGAAGGGGCTCTTCTTCTGGTTCTTCCCTGTCATCGATCACAGCCTCGCATAATTTTAGCGTGCGTTGTAGTTGTTCTTCGAGGGTTGCTTCTCGGACACATCGATTCTTGTCAGAGAGGATATTCGCACGACGTTTTAGTTCTTCGGCTTCTCGAAGTTGCTGCTTTATTCGATCTTCGTGTCGCTTTGCGATTTGCGGCACCAGGTCTTTCTTGAGAACTGACTTTGATGAGAGCGTATCCCGCAAGGTGTTCGTAGGCAGAACCTTCAGAGGCATGCTGTTTCCTAGAGATAAATATGTTATTAGGCTTATTGTAGGCATAACATTTCAAAGAAAATCCATTTATACACGAAGCAGGCCTTGGACTTATATGAGAGTCAAAACTGTGTCATGCAATTTTAAACATCTTGAATCAAGGCTTTAACTATTTTTCAGACCTGGTACACAATATACATTGACCATAAAGTTGCGAAAACTTCTTTCGAATCTTTTGAAATACCCGAGAAGCTTCGAAATCCGTTGAAAACCTTCAAGAACCCCTGAAATCTATTGAGATCCTCTGAAATTCCTGAAACTCATAAATCCTTCAAATACCTTGAAATATTTGAATCCCTCAAAATCTGTAGAAAACCCTTTAAATCTTTTGAATCCCTTAAATCAAGTGAAGTCCCTTACGAACTCTGCGGTTCTTTTTAATCCCATGAAATCCGTAGGAATCTTGAAATATCAATGAAAATTTCCCAACGTTCTCTAGAGAATCTTTCATATTCCCTTGAATTCATCGATATCTTTTATTCCCTTTAAGATTTTCAGAGGTTAAAGATTTAATTTTAAGGGGTTCTTACCCCTTGAAATTTTTTCATAAAATATCTGGTGAAATTTTGATGCCTAGTGAAATCCCTAAAAATTAATTGGAATCCCGTAACTGAAGCTTCGGCTGTAGGAACGTTGCATGTTGCCTTCTTTCATAACGGAAATAAAATTCGAAAAAAAATGTGAATGAAAGTCGGGTCCATAAAATTTGCAAAGTTTTTACACTCTATTCTAGAATTAACTTGAGATTTGAAGGAGGTGCATACTATACCTTAAGATTTTCTCTAAAATTTTGAACCACGTTGAGGGTCCGTGGATATTGCCCCCCCCCCCGTACGCAATTTCCCAAAATAAATTTTTTGCATGAATGTATACTACGTATACTGAATTCCCGGAAATTCCTTGAAATCTTTTTAAAACACCCAAATGGCTATGTAACGATAAAAATCCTTTGAAATTACTTTAAATCTGTTGATATTTTTGAAATATTTTGAAATCTATGTTTAAACGCAAAGTCAAAAAAGATTTATTAGCGAGCAATTTGAGAAAAAAGTAGCGCTATAGTTTTATCGTTGAAACCGAGTGTCAATAGTGGCATGAGTCCGAGGCCTCCACATAACCTCATTAGCTCACCTGAATCTCTGCATCTATCTGTCGTCTTGGGCGCTCTGAAGACGGTTTCCTCCCTCTCGACTTGAATCCTGGAGATCGAGGGCTGGGAATCCGATCTGATTCTGCACACCGAGAGGGTCCGTTCCTGTGCTGGCCTCCAGGTATAGAGTTGTTGCTTTTCAACTAAAAGGGATTTTTGAGAGTTTTGAGACTCGTCGCTTTTATCCAGTTCAATCACCTCTACAGGTGGAACATATTTCTTTTCCGGTTCGTTATGCAGCACCTGCACTCGCCTCGGAACAAAATTCTGCAGCATCTCACCATATTGCCTTTTTTCCTGCAGCCTGAGTGTCCTGCTCAAGGTAGAGTATCTGCAATCCGAAGCCATAGTTTGTATTGGAAAGCTCTTTGAGTTAATGTTGCCCATATTGGAGTTGTCCGTGCAGAGATAGGAAGAAGACTTAGGTTGTGGAGTCCGACAGGAATTCGTTTTCGACGAAGGGAAGGATCGTCGTTTGTTTCCACGGTTGTTGCTCATTTGGGTCGATGATCTCAGTGGACTGGAGTCATACTCGGAGAGGATCTGTATGTCATCATTCTCATCGTTTTCATCGTTTGCGAGGTCTACAAATATTTCTTTTCCGAACAAGGTTTCATTGGAACGAAGCCTTTTGCTATTGCTTAAAAACTCTGGGTCATACGCAAGAGCCTCGTTTGCTGTGCGTTTTCTAGTGTTTCGATCTGCCCACGAGAATATATTGCGGAAAAAGTCAAATACGTTGTGCACCATGTTCATCATGACCACTTAGCGTGATCAGACATCAACAGCAACGAATATTTGTCCCTTCTAAACCTCACAAATTCCATTCAGTGATGTCCCTCTGTTGATGAGGTAAGCCTGAAAAAAGTTTTCATTTAATTGAAATGTAGGTATAATACAAATTCATGTCGACTTGATAAACGAAGGACGAAGGAATTCTTTCAGGTTGCTCTTCTCCAATTCGACATAACAAGTTAAATTTAGATAATAGTCTGATAATTATGAAAAAAAAACTTGTTAGAAACATGAAACGAACTTTAAAGTTTGGATCCTCACGATACCTTAATATTTTTGAGTATCAAAGTAATAAGACAAGAAAGTAGACTCACGAGTTATGTTTGGGCATTATGAAATACAATGAGGTGATAAGTGTTGCTCCATAAGTAACGTCGCACGCCAATGTCCTCGTTGAGTTCACATGATCACAATCAAATTTTGATGCATTCGACCTGAAATTAAAAAACTAGTATAGATACCTCAAATTTAGATCTAAAAATATTGATCGTTTATATTAATGCTAATTACGATTTAGACTCAACATACTAAACCAAACCTCCAAATAAATGAAATTTCAGAAACGTTGAATCAAAATACTATAACTCCCGTATTTTTGAGCTTGAGGGCTTTGAAATGCCAAACAAACTTTGGCCTACGATTTGGTAGAACCCAGAACTGTAACTTTTACTTTATCCAACCAATCAGACAATTGAAAAATGAATGTTTAGAGTAACATTATCTCGAAATATCCTAAACATCCATGAAGAAAAATCTAACCTAAAATTGGTTGACTGAAAAGAAAGCTGCACTGCAAAGACGATTAAAAGCAGAGGAGAGAGAAACTGGATATGCATGAAGAAGGGGAAGATATATTAGGAGAATAGAAAAGCATAAGAGTTGAATTTAATGGAAAGAAAATTAGAATAGTCTCAAACTTACGTTTTTGACGATTAACTATAACAGCCGCCTTCGTGAAGAGAAAATTTCACTCGTCCCGTCAAAAAACTCTTTGATTTTTTTGCTTTTTTCAATTGAACGGAAAAATCAACGGGAAGAACATGCCTTGCAGATGTTATAACACGTAATTTACTATAAAAGTGAAAAGAATGTGAATTTATCTTTATATATTTCTTACGAACTTCTCATCCCATGGAGCGCGCAAAAAGATAGATGAGTGCAGGTTTGGGCATTAGTATCAGTGGCCAGTGGACATGCAGTATGCAGATGCAGGAAGCACGTAGAGCCTAGGGTTGTAAAGTTTCATGAAACTTTGACCACATGAAAAGTTTCATGAAACTTGGGAAACGTATCAAAGTTTCCCAAGTCTCAAATATTAAGGCGGGAAAATTCAAAATTCGAAAAAATACTATCAAGTGTTAAATATAAACATTCAACTGTATCCTTTGTATTTCAAACCCTTGACTTTAACTAATTAAAAAAAAACCACGTGTCAATTGTTAGAAACATGTGATTAAAAAATATTTTATTTAAAGAATTAAATGACCTAACCTCAACTTGACATGAGTGCGCAAGCCCAGACGTGTGTTTGTGAAACTTTCAAACGTTTCAGAAACTGATTTCATGAAACATTTCATTGTTTCATGAAACTTTCAACGTTTGAATGAATCGTTTCATGGTTTGACTCATAACCAGAGATTATCTCTTATCTCTGCTCATAACCCTACTACAGCAGGAGTAGTCAGCACCAAAGATAGGCGGTTATGTATTTTCTTCGTTTTCTACACGGTCGTATACACAGGTCCGGGGGCTCTCATGGTGGGGGATGTTCCCTAACGTAAGCTAAAAAGTTTCGCAAACGGGCCACTGAGCGTAGTGGCGCATATGTCGGGTGCTTCAGGATTTAAAAATCAAAACAAACCACGGTCGTCTAACCCACGGTCTCACCCAAGTGAACCAAAGATGTCTAAAGACGAAGTGTCAACAAAATTCACACAATAATAAAAAGACCTGCAACATGCCTAGTTGTTCTGTGCCAAATTGTGAGACAAATAATTCAAGATTCGAAGACAAAAGATCAACTTTCAAAGTGCCGAGTAATCTTTCATAATTAGAAATATTTTCGAACGCACCTCCTTGCATTTTAATATTTTTGGAAATCAGTTTCATAATAATAATTGTGAATCATATGATTTCCAGTTTTATTTGGTTTTATTGTTTTCAATAATTTATATATATTTTTCTAAATACCATGTATATCTAGAACAAATAAATTTCTTGAGATTTAAATTTTTAATCGAACCGCCACTTTCAGCACTTTACTATTACGCCACCATTGGAAGTGTCGATTTTCTAAATGAACCGGAAGCTTCAATAAGGGAATGTGACGGGCTGCGCTCCGCCGTCGGTAATGTTGATTAAAATATTGATACTTAGATGGTAAAGAAGGAATTAATTTAACCATCGGATCTATGAAGGTTTAGATGAATTTATTACAACGGTAAAATTCAAGTTGACATAAAACTAATAGCATATTCCACTGGTTGCACTTTCTTACACTTTCTTGCACCAGTGCAAAATTGTATGTTCCACTGGTTTG
>WSXT02157407.1:0-10138 GCA_011762715.2 Neuroterus valhalla | reverse complement strand
GGTTCATATTTTACTAGACTGTCTAGTAGGGCTAACTAGAATCCTTGTTAACCCAACTAGACATTTTTCTCCGTGTATCTAATATTGTTACAGGCTAAAGCAGCATACAGTTTCAATTAACCAAAGGCCCGTTCGTATATATCACGCTCTCAGTTTCTATTAACAGATATATTATAATATGTTATAGCTAAAGTAAGAATCCAGTGTTATGATCCATAGTAAAGGAATTTCTCAAATTATTTTATCCATTTTTTTAAGCAGTACTTAATGTAAATTCGTAGTACCATTGATAATTTGGACAATTTACATGTTTAGAATTATGTAGTTTGTGGATGCCTATATAATTATGAGATTGAGTTTTTAGGTCCTTAATGATGATTGATTTTAAAAGCTGTAATTTGAAAATTTAAGTGAACAATGATCAATAAATTGTTGGAGAAAGGGATCGATAGCTATAGTTCAGTTCAATCAGTTTGTGGGTTTAGATTCTATACTCTTGGGTAATAATTTAAAGTTTTGATTTAGGAACCATTATAATTGGCGAAAATAGGTCAATTTTTTGATATTTATACGGAACGGATGCAGTGATAACTGAATGAGATTGAGAATCGCTGCCCTCGGGAACTCAAGGTGAACGAGCTTCGAACTGGCAATGGAACTGGCAAGGGAGAGCCGAAGGGTCCATCGTCCCTATCAGTGCTAAGAGAAGAGAAAACCGTTGCCATCCCACACGAATGTAGCACAAAATCTTCCAAAGATTTTCCTCTTTGCGCCTCAGTGGTAATAAGAAGGGGCAGATAAGGTTAATAAATAGATAGAGGTGGGCGAAAAAAATACTTGAAAGAATACCAAGGGGAAAAGAAAAGCGATACATAACGGACTAATAAATATTAGTTTAGGTTATGGAATTCCTTTCTTTTGCTGATGACTTGCGCATCTTCGAATAAAATTTGATTGTCCTAATCATTTGCTGGAATTACATTTTCTTGATAGATTGTCGAAAATTCTCTGACAAGATATTCTTCCCCGATTGTTTTTCTTCTATTGAAATATCCTTCTGGAAGTCAGGGGATGAAGACAAAGTTGAGTATTATTGATCTTCGGAAAATTTTACCAGAGATGAATTTCATAATCCGGCAGACTTAGTCGTCAACGAACTTTCTTTCAATGGAATCGTTAGGTTATCATTTCGCTGTATTTAGAAAACAACTTTTATCGTTTGAATGCTGATAATAGGTCTTGAACTCACCACACTATTAAGACTATTTGATTATTTTTGCGATGACACTATTTTGCTACTATTTTGAAGAAAAATACTTATAGTCCGAAACCTGTATCGGTGGCTGCGAAACAATAACGAGTTGGTTATTTAGACGAAAAAAAAAATTGTCAATGAGGGCGTACCATATCAACTCATGAAAAACTTACTCGGATGTCACAAATGCAAGAAAAGTTTCACACCAAAAATTCTGGCAACATTCTGCCTTGTTCTTTAATTGGACAAAAAATGAACTACAAGGTTTAAGAAGGGTCACCTAGGAACAAACTAAGAGGATTCCCTCAATGGAAAATCGGAAGTTAATCAAATAGTCAAGCCAGATAAAAAAAGAGTAAATCCAATAAAGACTGCATTGGAAAATAACTGAGAATAGATGTTCCAACACAAAACATCAAAAAGTCGATTCCTTCAAATTTTCATTTTGATTTTATGCTTGGAAAATTGCATAATCAGTGTTGCGACAGGACCTGGAAGACCTGAATAATGATGGAAAAGTTATCGAATTTGAAGAAATTACTAGAAAACCTGGAAATGTCGTGTAATGTTGAAAAGGTGCCTGGAACTTTTTGAATCCTCTCTATAGCAAAGTTTTGATAATTAAGTATTTTACAGAGAATCCTATATTTGAAAATCCATACGGAGTGGTTTCTACCGCTTAAACGATTTAAATGAGCGCAGGAAGATGTCAGCAAGATGACCATTACCATTTTTATCACTGCATTAAAATGCGTTCATTCATTTGACTGAATTTTTCTAGAAGGTGCACATAGGGTTTCTTCAAAATTATACCTGGAAAAGTGATTGAATTTTGAAACCAGACCGTTTTAGCAACCCTGATAATGATACTTTGATACCACTTTTTCAAATTTGTGACACTATTGATACTATTTTTGATTTCTGAAGGGAGCCCAAGGCCTGCCTCACTAGAGGAATATTATTTTGCCAATCTATGCATTTTACGAGGGTGACCTTGGAAAGAGGGTGGAGTTAGGTGCAATCAACTCATCTCTCCATCTTCAAGGTCCCTTTTCTCTAATGACCCGTCATCTTGACCAGAACCACCTTGACCGTGTCGTACAAATGGTAAAGTATCGTATTATTAAATCAGAGTGGCGGACCGACCGCGAAAAAACCGGGAAATGACCGGGAATTCACTTGACTCAACCTACTCTCTAAATCCAAAACAGTTAAATTGTGCTGTTTGCCAGTGGAATCGGGCTGTTTGAAAATGTCAGAAGTCGTGCACTGGCAACCAGCTGAAAACGTTGTTTGAAACAGCATAAAGTGCTGTTTCAAACTATCGAAACTTACAGCTGATCAACCAGCACTTTTTCACTGTCAGATCCAGCTGTTATTTGAAGATTTTATCAAGTTTGTTTTCGCATTTCAACCAGCGCTTTTAACTGTAACATCCAGCTGCTAGAATGTATCAGCGATTCGATACAGCACTTCAAAATTTTTCAAAAAATATACAATCACAATTTTCAATTTACAATTTGTCTAATGGGGAAGAGAACGGGCCTAGAAGTCCTCCTACCTCTTTTGGAGGCCCTTGTGCCAATCAAAATCGCTATCGATGCAATTGCACCATAACCTCAAAATTGAACAATCTGCTTTGCAAACTATATTGAATAGAAATAATATGTATTGCTGGAGTGCAAGGGAAGTGGCTGCATAGAGCTGGATTTACCTCTTATTTCACCGCTGAATCCTTCTGATTAAATCCAGCATCACAAAACACTTTTTTTTTCTTTCGAAGAAACATACTTTGGCCGCGTTGCTATAAGGAAATGGAGGAAAAGAACTGTATTCTACAGCGATATCCTAACATTTCCACTGGCGAAGCAGACAATTTCGATGAACTGATTGGGTCAGCAACTAGTCACTGTCTAATCAGAAAAAAGCACTGTTTGAACAGTGAAATGTACTGTTTAAACAGCAAATGACTGCGTCACTGACACAAACAGTACAAATTTAACTGTTTTAGATTTAGAGTAGACTATTAAAAATTCTACCGAAAAAAATACGAGAAATCACCGCTTCCGTTTCATGAATCTCAAAGATATCTTATCATTTGATTCGAAGAATGCGACGTTCCTTTTATGTGATTCGGGACAGGGAACTTCCGAAAATAACGATAGATTTTACTTTACGGCAGGGAGTTTCAGTGAAGAAGTATTATTTCACTTGGAACAGGCAATTTCGTACATGGAACGGGAACTTTTTGAACTAATTATAATTATGATTTAGAAGAGAAGAATTCAAAAAAATTGTTCCTCCAATTCAAAATTCGTCACAATTTCAAAGTCTCTTCTTCTTAGTTTTAAATAAAGAAATTACTTCGAGCAGTTTTTAGAGTAGAAGTAGTATTCCGAAGAAGAAATATTTCTGATTTATGATAGAAAACTCGTTTACACTATCCATTGCGAATTCATCCTTTTTTAGTTGAAAATCTACTACTTGTTGAAAAACTGTTTGTTTAAAATTTAAATTTGTTTGTTGAAAATCGATTTTTTTGTTAAAGTTGCACTATTTCAATTCAGAATTCATCTCTGTTTGAAATTGTAACTTCTTTGTAAAAAAACAATTTATCTTTTTTTTTGGTGAAAATTCAAGTATTTATCGTTGAACATTGATTTTTGAATTTGAGAATTTAAGTATTTCTTTGAGAATTTAATGACTTCGTGAAAAATTTGACTTTTTTGTAGATAATTAATCTTTATTGTTAAAAATTCATCTTTTTGCTTAAAATACATCTATTCCCGTTGAAGACTCACCATATACCTGTAAATTGATTATTTTGGTTGAAAATTGATTACTTCCAATGAAAATTGAACTTTCCCATTTTTACTGGAAAATTGATCTTTTCTAGTTCTAAATTCGACAATTCGGTAAAAATTTGTCTTTTTGAATGGAAAATCCAATCATTCAATTTATGGTAGAAAATTATCTTTTTTTCGGAAGGTAATATTCTTCTTTAAAAATTCTTCTTTATGGTTAACAATTCAAGTTTTACAGTCAAACATTTTTTATTCAAATCGAACATTCGTCAGGTTAAAAACTCTTATGTTTAGTTAACTCTTATTATCTTTTCAAGCCAAAAATGTCACTAATTCCTTTCTGTTTGGAAATTTTTATTTTCGTAGTTGAAATTTCAACCAATTTGTTGAAAAATTGTACTTTTTGTTTGAAAATTAATTTTTTTTTCTTCCTGGTTTAAAATTCTATTACTTCAGTTAAACATTTACAATTTCATTTGATTTTCCATCCCCTTGTGTAAAAATGTAATAATTTGTTTGAAAGTTTTTTTTTTGTTTGCTGAAAGTTAGTTTTTTTGTTATAAGTAATTTTTTTTTACTGAAAATTTCACTTATTCCGATTGAAAATAGCATAGTTTTAGTTGAAAATTAATTTGTTTAGCTAAACATCCATTTTTCAACTTGAAATTTGAGTATGAAAATTTTCGTTGACAATGTATAAAAATTTTATTCTTGGTTTGAAATTATTTGTTTGATCTAAAAATGTTATTTTTCCATTTTTGGTTGGAAATAATTATTTTTTGAGTTCGAAATTCGACTATCGTGTTGAAACATTGTATTTTTTAATAGAGAATTATTCTTTCTATTCGAAACTTAATCTCCTTGTTTAAATATTTACTTTTGTGGTTGAAAATTGTACTGCTCCAATTAAATATTTCTCTTTTTATTTGAAAATTCATCTTCTTGGTTGAAAAATTAACTATTTGGTTGAAAATCCGATTTTTTTCGTTATCGTACATTGATTTTTTGAATTGTATCTTCAACCGATCCAATTTTTACAAAAAAATGATATTTTTTGTTAAAAATTAGAGTTTTCTTTCCAAAATTTGTATATTTTGCAATGATTGACCTGTTGTGTTAAAGATGGGTTTCTACTTTGTTGGGCCGAAATACGGCTGTTTCTTCCGGGACGCTTTTTGTTTGTCAATGTTTATTGTATTGTTACAAAATTTGTTAGATCGTTCCACGGAAAGTAGCGGGGGGGCGGGGCGGGGCGCGTGGGGCAACTGATTAATGGTGGGTGTTCGGCGGCGATTTCTCTCGCCCTCGGAAAATCTGTCCACCATGTAGACTAGAATGAAACACAAAAAAAAATGAAAAATGAGAAAGTTATGAGGTTTTGAAAAAAATTGGGTTTTTCACGTTTTTATTTCTGCTAGTTATTCTTTTAAACAAACAATGTTTAATATTTTTTGATGATCGTAGTCTACTTTGTGCGGACACCTTCTGAGAACATATCGAAAAAGTTTCATAGCGATTGATCAGTTTTTGCGCCTTCCAGGACTTCCGAGAAGTCGAAAAACGTTGTTTTGAGAAAAACGCGTTTAAAGTTTTTCCTAAAATACTCAAAAAATTAGGTTGAACTTTTGCGATATAATTACAATTAATCATAATTTTGTATGTTTTCCGGGTCGCTGATTCCAAATCTGCCATGAAATTTGCAAAATTCATTTGTTTGAACAGTTTTTATAAACCAATTTTTTTAACAAATCACAATTTGACCAGGAATTTGGAATCGTCCGCCGAATCGCCACCCTGTTAAAATACATGATTGAAGAAAAGCACTTACAGAGAAAAATACTCACGCGTAGAACGAGAGATCGGAAATCAATCTTCTTCTTTGACTTTCAATTTACACCTTCCTAGTGCACTAGGCGTCGATTGCATTAACTTAGTAAATGCGATGAGGTAAAGAAAGAAGGAAAGCGATTCCGGTATCGTCATTGGTAAAGTACTTGGTGCTCAGAGTGCGGAAAAATCTGCTTGCCAATGTGGCTCCGGTAAGAAACACCAAAGAGGCGGATCGACCCCAGCGAGGGGTAAATAAATCTCGACTAGATCGAGAAATCAGAATGGTAGGAGTATTTCGTATTTTCTGAGACCTGGAGTGATCCTACCTTCACGACTCGATACTTACAGTTAATATTGAGTTTCTTTCTCTTGCTTAGATACGTTTTCGACATTTTCAGATCCTAAATTGCACAGTATTGATCGTTTGCAGTACTGCTACATCTTATTTTTCCTAGCTTGGATTTCTTTTCTTCCATAATATATTGGTTTGTTTGTGCAATCACAGCAAAATTCTTAGATGATTTTTCAATGATTTTTAATAGTCCTTAGCTTTAAATTCTTGAATATTGTGAAACCCTGCGATGTACTTTACTTCTTCCATTTAACGGGAGCTTTTCACGTTCATTATACGTTGTAATTTATGCGCCGGCTCGTAAAGCTCAGTCTAACAATGCAGGAGCTATCACATAGAAAAGGTATAGTAGTACATGGGAAGCGAAGAAGAGTGGTATGCGTTATCGGAAAGGAAGATATTGTTTTCCTATTAGATGGTCGAAAAGATTGACTGACCCAACACATCGGAAAGATCGGCAATTTAATTTCGGCCTTCTTGCCAATTCCTTATTTCAGTTCTTTTCCATAGCTCTCGCTCGTCGAAGTGCTGTCATTTACATCTACAGGTTGCTGATATCACTGGCTGGTATTTCTGGACTAGATCCAGACCCTCGATAAGGGCAAAATCGAGGAAAAATACTATGAACACTGAACAAGGATTCCATGCAACCAACATTGATTGTGCTTCTTCATTCTCCTTTCATAAGTACATCAAGTTGAAACAGATTTCGTCTTCTTTTTGCGAAACTCTGACTCTGAATACAAGTGACTTATATTATCACCCTGGCATATCCTTCTATTAAATTAGCTTTATGACCCAAAAAATACTTTTTTGTTGTTGTATAAATTATGTGTTTAAGCGCTTGGAAAACGTTGAAATAGAAGTCAGAAGCACAAGTTGATATATTTTCCACTATTCCGTGGAGCAATTTGGAACATTATTTATTCTCTCTCATTTATATTGTTTTCCTTGAAATAATCTTCGTTTGATGTACTCCAGTGCAAAAATGACTTTGCTTCCGTAAAATCGCAAAGTTATATCTCCCGGAGGTGTAATTTGGCACCTTATGAATATTCTCGCAATACTTCAAGAATTATTCAAGAGGCAGCTGAGTGAGAATAAAAAGTGTCAGCGGAAATGCCTGTCTCTGAAGTCCACAACGTTCATAAACGAGAATATGAATTTCTTTGTTTAAATAACAAAAGTTTATATAATTTTTAACATTCAAAAAATTATTTTAGATGGTTAACACGTCTTGGAAACTATGGTTTAGCCGTCCACGGACTCTAATGTGTAACCATTTTTTTTAAATCCTATCTTCCTCCAAGTCTGCACGCTCGGTTCTGGGATTTTAAATTACTGTTTACTTGTATTTGATGCCAGACAACAGCAAGATCAGTTCCATCCCAATTTCCCTATCTGAGACTGCGAATCTGCGACTGATCCACACGGATAAAACGAAATATTGAGATATTGGGATGAAACTTCTTTTTCAGTTGTCTGGCAACAAATGCAAATAATTTGGGAAATGAAATCTGCAAACCAAGTGTTGAGGGGAAAATGAATTTTGGAAATTTCAATACATTTTTTTTATTTGAGAAATTTCTATAAATATCAAGTCATCTGATAGGTATATTGAGATTAAACTGTTTTTGCACTCTAAATCCTTTGGACCAGAATTCTGGTCCAAGCAATGACCAAAATTAATCTGGTCTATTGGACCAGAAGTTTTTGCCCAAGCGGGATCTAAAATCTATATTTCGTTAGTGTCGCGAACTAAAGCAAGGATGTTGAATTTTTAAGATGCATTTTAATTGACACATAAAACTGATTTAATGATTGTTGTGCGAAGCATAATTTCAATAGTTAGTATTAAAAACTATTATTTATCAGAAACGAAGGGTCCTAAATTGAATGATTATCGTATACAGTGAATGGAAGCACGTTCTTTGTGAAAACAGTTTTTTCTCGAAGAAACTGTTAGTAAGAAACTGTTATTAACGCATTATGAGCTTAAATATTCTTTACATAATCTATAAGGGTAATTCTCCACAGACAGGGCTTTTTCGTGTCCAAGGGTGATATTACTAAAAATATTGGTTGTATTGGTGTCCAATTCTGTAAGGATCTTCATTTTGGTACCTTACAACAAGTCTTTTAGTAAAAATTAAATTAAATTATCGTAACTCAGAGTTCAACACTATTATGTGCCCAAAAATTGGCTTTAAGAGATGTCCACAAATGCCAGAAGCATTGTCAGAGCCACGTAGAAAATAAATAATGAAGTAATTAAAAAATCTACTCTTGAGGCTCTTAAAGTTTGAATGAAAAGGTACGATTTTTATCATAAGTATTTCAATTTTAATGCAATATTCACAAAATATGCACGCAAATAATAAGTGTCCATGGAAATATTTTTGTGGTTACGTGGATACATAAACAGAGATCTCGTTACAACTAGGGATACTTTTTTGGGACTAGTTTTAGCGTAAAGCTGAAGAGAAAACCTCTCACTACTTATAGATCCAAAAGTTTTGAGCGTGAAAATGAAGAACTTTTTTCGCAAATTAAAAAAAAGTCTACGAAAACTTTGTGTATTTTTATTAGTATCCATCGACGTATCTGAGAATTAATACTATATTTATTAACAAAATTTAATGAATAAAGGATTAAAATATATATCAGAATGGAGGAAAGCAAATTGCAAAAGGATTTTCCAATCCATTCTGCTTTTCAACATTGGGAACAATTTTTATGTTGTTTTCCATCGACGTAACCTCCATTGACGTAACCTTACTTTTATCTTGTCAGGGTCAGTCTGACATTAAACTGTGCCTCTCCGGAAAAATTTTTCAGAAAAATAATGAGAGCGGAGTTTTTAAAAATTATTTTGTTTTAGTCATAAAATCACCGAAATAAACAGAGAAAATGATTTTTTTTAAATTATAACCAGAAAATATTTCTTCTCCTTTGGAATATACTTGATTTCTCACAATCCTGAATTTTGTTTGACAGATTAATAGAGGTTAGGGTTATATAATCAAACTTAGGCTAACTTTAATCTGCATTAACGGCTGTTGTTTATCAACTCACAATCAGTGAAAACATGAACATGAATTATGTTTTCAGTAGGAAAATAAACAGCGAAATGGCCATAGGTAAAAAGCGAAAATCAAATTCACCAGCAGAATTTTTAAATCAAATTAAATGCAAATTAAATATTGTTGAAATACTTGAATGTAGATAATCAGGTTCAACCCTTTGTTGTGTAGATGAAGTTATTATTTTTTATAAATAATTGAATATTAATTATTATTTAGGAAATTTATTTTAGCACAAAATTAAAAGCATTTGTATATTTTGTATAAAAGTTGGTTTCTATGACTGAAAAAAATGTATAATATCCAAAAATTATTATTATTTGTCATTATAACTCTTGTAAATATGTTTTTAAATTAAATTATGCTGAATACAAAGAAAACAATTTGATTTCTATGTAAGTTCATTTTTCATGGTAATAAATCTAACTTCAATCACAAAGTACAATTTTAAAAATATTTCCTAAAAAAATTTACTTATTTCGAAAGTTCCCTGTATTTTGAGTATTACCTATATAGTGAACAATCTGATTCGAATATACAGAGTGTCAAATCTAACCGAACTCTTAAGGTTAAACTTTTCTACATATTGAATATTTCATGTATATATTGAAATATAATGACCTTAAGTTCATTTTTGCGTCAATATAAGTCTATTTGATATTGTGATTCACTGAAACTTACGTGAGGCAGTAAAATAAATGTTATGTGCCTTGAAAAATCAGTTTAAAAAGTTAATGTGTTTTTTACATTCTCATTCTGAATGAGAAGGTATTGGTTTTATGTGAAAATTGACTTTCGCGGATTTGATGAAATC
>WSXT02157396.1:0-10139 GCA_011762715.2 Neuroterus valhalla | reverse complement strand
AAAAACAATATTCAAATAATCAATTATTCAAATATTGATGAGACCAGTAGACAGAAAAAATTAACATCATAATATTAATTTCCATAAATTTCTGGGAATTTATAGAAATGTTTAAATTGAATTTTGGGTAATTTATCTTACGTTACCATAAATTGCCTGTGAGAATACTATAAATCACGGAAAATTTTGATGAATTCCCGGAATTTTTTCAATTAACTTTTTAGTAATTTATGGTAATTTATCATATATCCCTGTAAAATTACCACAAATAACGCAAAATTTCCATAAATTTCCGGAAATTCATGAAAGTTTTTGAATTGACTTCTGGATTTCTCATCTTAAGCCACCATATTTTTCTGTGAAATTACCATGAATTGCCAAAAATTTCCATAAATTTCCATAAATTTCTGGAAATTTATAGGAATGTTCAAATTGGATTTCGGGTAATTTATCTTACGTTACCATGAATTGCCTGTGAGAATACTATAAATCACGGAAAATGTTCATAAATTCCCGGAAATTTTTTTAATTAACTTTTTAGTTATTCATGGGATAACATATGCCTCTAAAATTACCATAGATAACCGCAAATTTCCATAAATTTATAGAAAATTTATAGGAAATTCCCATCAATTCCCGGAAAATCATAGAAATTTTCAAATCGAATTTTGAACTTCTGAACTTCTTTGCCTTCATGCTACCTTTTTTCAAACACCAATATTGGCTGAAATCATGACTGTATTTCAATTTCTGAAATCATCCATTGACTAGTTGAAATTTCTCAAAATTTCCGGAAATTTATGGGAATCTTTGGTCATTCACGTTAATTTCACAGGAAAATATGGTGGCTTAAGATAAGTAACCCAAAAGTCAATTAGAAAACTTTTATAAATTTCCGGAAATTAATGGAAACTTTTGTTTATTCATGGTAATTTTGCAGGGATATATGATAACCTACCATAAATTACTAATATGGTTATTTGAAAAATTTCCGGAATTTCATGAAAATTTTCCGTGATTCATTGTATTCTCACAGGCAATTAATGGTAACGTAAGATAAATTACCCAAAATTCAATTCAAAGTTTTCTATAAATTCCCGGAAATTTATAGAAATTTTTGGTCACTTATGGTATTTTTACAGGAAAATGTGTTGACTTAAGATAAGGAACCCAAAATTCAATCAGAAAATTTCCATAAATTTCCGGAAATTGATGGTAATTTCACAGGGATATATGATAACTTACAATAAATTACTAAAAATTAAATAAAAAAAATTTCCATAAATTTCCGGAAATTTTCGGTAATTCATAGTAATTTTGCAGGTAATTCATGATATTCCAAAATGAGTAACCCAAAATTTAATTTTAGAATTTCCATAAATTTCCGAAAATCTTCGGTTATTTACGGTTATTCTTTAAGTTATGTATAATACCTTTCCATAAAGTACCGTAAAATTCTATAATTATTTGCAACCAAAATTTCCTCGAAGTTTTTACGGTGAGTGGGATGATTATCGCAAAATGGAAGATTATAGATGTATAATTTATTTTCATTATTCATCTCTGACGTCACTTTTCACTCCCTAGGGAATAAAAAGTACTTTTTACTCCCTAGGGAGTGAAATTATTCTAAGTCATTTCTTATCGCAAATTTCTTATCTCAAAATATTGTAAAATGCATTTAAAAAGTGTGTCTGTGAAATTTCTCGTAATTCTTTAGAATTCTTTGAAATTCGCGCAAACTTTTATGATTCCTTAAAATTTTTTGGGATCCGAAGGAGCTTCAAAAATATTGTTGAATTACGTAAACATTGTCAGGGAACCGATTACATACTTTTTCGACTCTAACTTCCACTTTTTTTAAATTCACGTGAAATTTTTATTCGAATCTCGTAAATCTTGAAATGTCAAAAAGAATACCCGACATGGATTTTGATAATGTTGACTCCATGTTGAAATCTTCAAAAGTCACGATGTGTTACATGTAAAAGTAATAAATCTCCGTTAGAAACAAAAATTGTTTATAACCATCATATAAATGATTTATTACTCCATTTCGTTGGTTAGTCATCGCAATAAATGTCACTCCAATAATAATTGGAGAAAAAAATATTGTATTCTAACAAGGGGACCTTTAGGTCACCTAATTTTTGTTTTGGTCGATACTCTCCTCAGTGATAGACACCTAATAGAGGTTTTCTGAGACAAATCAAGAAGGCGCAATTTGGAACCATTTACGAGAAAAGTGCATTTGAAGAGATGCAAGCGGATGGTCGTTGAACTAGCGTAAATGTATTTGCAAGCACCTGGTAGCTCACCTGGTAGAGCGTTTCGCTAATAATCGCAAGGTTGCACGCTCGATTCTTACTGCCTGCACTTTTTTTTTAATGCAAAACTATTTATTCATTCATTTCTTAATAATTTTCAATAAAATTATAATTTTTAATAATTGTTTAATAATTTTTTGTAATGAAAACTCTGTTTCAACTCTTTATTATCTTTCGTTTGGAAAGTTGTGTATTTTCTTGTCAATTATTGATTATTCAATTTTTTTAGTATTTACATTTTTAATTTAAACATTGGTTATAATAATTAACTCAAATAATATTAGAATTATCGCTATTCTATGAGATTCACAAACCTGAAATGGCCAATTTCGTCACTTGATTTGTTTATATATTGTTGACCTTAGGAAAAAATTCAAAAATCGCAAGCCACGATTCTCTTAAGAATTGATTGCTGAGCATTTAAAAAAAGACATTCAAATTGGTTAAGAAATACGACCTGGAGGGGATTATGAACACAACTTTTCGATTTTGAACCACTGTGCCCTGGCTCGCCCCTTGGTAATAACTTGAGAAGCTAAAACCTTACAAAAACTTCTCCTATAAATCTCGAAGTCCCACGGATTCCCATTTCAATTTTCCTACTTTTTACACTCTAGCTATATGACAAAAAGTAGAGCGGTCGCGGGACCGCCGACAGAAGCTGTGCTCTTTCGCGTTGAAAGAAAATCATAAATTTGATAGTAATTTCATTAATCGATTGGAAGAAAACAGCTATCCTATCATTTTATGCATACATATACGCCAGTAAAAGAAATATCGTAGCAGTAAGTATAAAGTTGATCGAAATTTGAGATTCGAATTTCAAAGAAATTAAATTATTAAAGTTTGTCAGTTTCAAGTGTTATATGCAGACAAAGTGTTATATGCACTCATGAACTTTCAGAAGAATCACTATCAGAACTATTCATTATAAATGCCTTTACTCGCGCGCAACGTGTAAGTCCAAGTTCAATACACACACGCGGCGCGTCGAGTGTGCACCGCGCTATCCCGAGCAAGAGTGGGCGAAAGGAAGATAGTCCGGTCGCTGGAGAGGGGTTTCCGTTTGCGGAAAATCGTTTTTTTGAGGTCTCCGGGCCCAAACCCCGTCAGCTCTTTTGTTATTAACATTTCAATTGTTTAAATTGATATATCTTGTAGTTTGAAACATTTATGGAATTCTCGATCGATGGGATTGAATGTAAATTTCATAACGAACATTTTTCACTTTTATCTTTGAAAAAATCTTGATTGGAACAAAAGTTACAGGCGCTACAAAAACGGCGATTATTCAGCAAATACTCACCTTGGAAATCGCTACTAGGGCTCAAAAGTTTCGTTTTTTGTTGAGGAACTATGTGGGATGACTGTTTCTCCAATATTATTTAGAATTCATTGAACGAGAGGGACATAAACAATTGACACTGTCATTTTTTGGTAAAAATATCACATTTGGAGGGCTGTAAAATTGTTCCTAGGGTTCGAAAGTAGGTGGCCAAGGGCTCAAATTTTTGCACTTATTTGCTCGTAACTTTTGTTACAATCACGATTTTTTCAAGATAAAAGTAAAAAATGTTCGTAATGATATTTAAAATCAATCCCACCGATCGGAAATTCCGTAAATGTTGCAGACGACAAGATGTATCGATTATGTATCGATTTAAACAATTAAATTGTTAATAACAAAAAAACTGACGGGTTTCGGGCCCGGAGACATAAAAAAATATATTTTCCGCACCAAAAACTCCAGCGCACTGTGTTTCAAAATCCCAAAAAGCTGGCCAAAAATCAGAATCTCGATACTTAACTTCGTTCGAATACCCATATAAGGTTTTCGGGGTCGCTGATTTAAAAAATGAAGTCAAAAATCCAAAACTCAAAATGGCGGACCCAAAATGGCGGAAATTTTCCTGAAATTTTCCATACGTTTACTTGAAAATGAGTATTTAGGGCTTTTTGGGGTCGCTGATTTCAAAAATGAAGTAGAAAATCCAAATTTCAGAAAGACAGGCTCAAAATGGCGGACATATTTCCGAAACTTTTCACGCATTTACTTTGAAATGAGTATTAAGGGGTTTCTGGGGTCGCTGATTTCGAAAATGGGGTCGAAAATCTAAAATACAAAATGGTGGACCCAAAATGGCGGCCATTTTCCTAAAATTTTCCATGCATTTACTTGAAAATGAGTATTAAGGGGTTTTTGGGGTCACTGATTTCGAAAATGAAGTAAAAAATCCAAAATCCAAAATGCGGACCCGAAATATAGGACATATTTATGAAATTTTTTATGCACTTACTTAAAAATGAGTATTAAGGGGCTTTTGGGGTCGCTGATTTCGAAAATGAAGTAAAAATCCAAAATTCAAAATGGTGGATATTTTCTAAAATTTAGCGCGCATTTACTTGAAAATGAGTATTAAGGGGTTTATGGGGTCGCTGATTTCGAAAATACTCATTTGCAAGTAAATGCATGGCAAATTTTAGAAAAATGTCCACCATTTTGGGTCCGCCATATTTTACAGGATCTCTCAGGATCATAACTATTTTGAAACTTTGAAAAAAATACCCAGAGAAAAAGTAATTTAGGCGGGCCAATCTTTCGACACAAAATTAGATGTGCAAAAAGTGTACAAAATATAAAAATACTACATCTACGTATTCTGCATACCTCCAGCAATATCTATCCTTCATACCTTGTAAGCACATTTAATCACTCGCATGGAAAATAACAGGCACTTTTGTTGAGGCAACTTTTACGGGCTACGACAGCATAACGTCGAACGCTCGATCAAGGTTGAGTTTGCGTGTTCATGAAACAAGAATGGAAGGGCATATCCCTCTTTCCATTGGAGACATTATGTAGGGGTGCCACCTTTTTAGAACTGAATGAAAATAACTCACGAAATCCAAAGTTCAATTTTTGATTTTCGGCCAGCTTTTTAGGCTCTTTGAACCACTGAGCAGTGCCCGGACTAAGATATGTGAGAACGGGAAGCGCAGAGTCTAATGCACATATACTACATCGGCCTCCAGAACGGTAGGGATGGAGAGGGGAAGGAGAGGGGATGGAGGGGAGTGGGAAGTGGGAGAGGGATGGAGAGGGGGAAGGGAGAGGGAGAGGGGATTGCTGCGTGTGTCGTGTGTAACTTTGTGTGTCCATTTTCTCGTGACGGGGTGCTCCCGTTTTTCTCAGTTAGGTCGCCTCGCTCAGAGTACATGTATACCCTCCCAAAAGAAGCAAAGCTTCAATAATTTAACATGGAGTAAAATTTCCTCAATTTTCTGTTCTAGACGACTACAACAGGGTTGTGCTAGACTCGATACCGGGTGAGCCTGACTCGGATTACGTAAATGCTTCATACGTCGATGTGAGTTTACAAATAGACAAGCTTGCATGCCACGGCATCATAAATTGTTGAAGATGCTTTTCAGAAAGCTTTCACATTATCATTTCTTTCAGAGTTTATTGAAGCCCAATGCTTACATCGTCACTCAGGGACCCACGGAACACACCGTAACTGAATTCTGGCGCATGGTTTGGCAGGAAAAGGCATCATGTATAGTAATGCTCACAAAAACCTTCGACTTCATCAAGGTACAGTATGCTCTATAGACCTTATAGGTTTTAAATCAATTCGTGTCGCCGCTTTGAAAAAGTACTGGGGACAAAAGGGATATTCATGATGCGATTCAAGTTCTGATTGAAGATAAGGTAAAGTGGGATGGGAAGAGAAGGTACGGGAAAATGGAGAGAAAAGAGCTGGGAATTGATGATTCGATCGGAAGATTTATTTGAATTTTAACTCTGAGATATGATTTTTATTAAATATTTTTTAATTCGGAGCTTAGGAAAGTGAAAATGAGAATAATTATAATCAACAGACCGAAAACTGCGGCCAAAAGGCGCGCATTCACAGTAAACACAGATGTGAAATTTGGTTGCAATTATTATTCAAGTGGGTCAATCTGAATCGAAACAAAAGAAGATACGATATAGTTGACATGGTAACTGTATTCAATGTTTTGGTTGACCTTATCCGCGTTGAGGTAATTTTTGTTGCAGGTAAATTTCATTTTTGAATTGGGGTAAAGATAATACTTGGTTTTACTGTGTGTGGAGTTGGGTGGTCCAAGAATTTTTTTTTTCGAATTTTTATGCAAAACACCCGGAAATTTGTTCTTTTCCACAAAAGAATTTATGCATTTTTCTGAAAAAAAAATTATATTTGGAGGTGGCTAAAGCCCCATGAAGTTCAATACGTATTTCCCATAAGAAAAAAAGACATTTTTGTAGATTTTATTCGAAATTCTCAATCTTAGGTGAATCGAGTTCAAAATTCACCATTTCTCTTCAAAATTAGTCATAGAATGCGAATAAAATAATACTTTTCAAATATCACCCACGAAATTCTCTTCCATAGGGTCCCAAAAAACCCCATAAGTGAAAAAATGGGTTTTTCAAGTTTTTGCCGCTAATCATGATCTTTTTACGGTTTTTTTTAACGCAGATTGTTTCGAATGCATGAAATACTACTTCATACTGATAATTAGATATTCAAGTAAATTGTTCGAACAATTTATTATTGTTTTTAGCAACTTTCTCTTAGAAAAGGGTTTTTTCTGAAATTTTCAACTTATTTTTGTCTCTTCAGTTAAGCGAGGTAATGATGAATTAAAGTTAACGGAAGTACTTGTTTGGAGAATTTGTTATTAATTATAACAATGTTCTCTTAGAAGAATGCTACAAAGTTGCGGTTTCCCTTGAATTTCTTCCTTTTATCACTTTTCAATTAGATTAAAGTAATAATTAATTCATGTTAAAAAAATAATTGTTTAAACAATTCATTATCATTGCTTATAATATTTCCTTTGATTAATGATAGAAACTTGCGGGTTTTTCTGAAATTTTTAACTTTTTGCCCACTTTTGACTTGAAGTAAGTTAATATTTATCTTATTTAACAAGAATAATTAATTAAAGAAACTGTGATATTTATTTATACTCTCTCCTTTTTACGGGTTTGAGAGTCTTTACATATAACACCTCTCATCTATATTTACTAACTTCTCCTCTACATAACCTCTACAGAGTACGAGGCGGGAATCGAACCCGCAACCAGAAGGAGTGGGTTCAAAGCTCATGCTTTGATTTGTGCTAAAAAGTTGCGATTTTTTCTAAACTGAAGTTGCTGTGGAATGGAATTTGAATGAAATTCAATTTGATTGAATCAGATTGAATTATATTTATTTTGATTAAAAAATTATATTTTTAAGTCGAAAATTCAACTCTTTAGTGAAAGTTGAACTACTTTCTTGAAATTTTAATTTTTGTGTTGGAGATCCATAATTTCAGTAGAAAATTCGACATTCAAATTGCACTGGATGAATTCAGCGTTTTTGTTTTTAATTAGTTTTTTTTAACATTGGTAAAAGAACAAAAATAATTTACCTAAAACAATACATTACTATTTAAAATATGATTCTCTCCAATATTTATTTATTATTTGTTCACAACTAGAAAGGTAAAGCAAAGTTAAACATTTCAGGAAAAACCGCAACTTTTTGCGCTAATCTAAGAGAAGACAGCTATAAAAAACAATTGTTTGTTTAAACAATTGGTTTTGTTAATTTAAAATAAATATTAACTCACTTCAAGTGAAAAGTGGGCAAAAAGTTAAAAATTTCAGAAAAACCCTCAAGTTTCTATCAATAGGCAAAGGAAATATTATTAGCAATGATAATCAATTCTTCAAACAATTATTCCTTTAACATAAAATAATGATTGCTTTAATCTAATTGAAAAGTGATAAAAAGGTAAAAATTTCAGGAAAAAACCGCAACTGTGTAATATTAATCTAGAAGCAGACCGCTATAAAAATTTACAATTTGTAAAGAAAATTTGTTGTTCGTTGTTGGCTTTAGGATCAGGTCTGATTGAATACAAATTAAATTGTTTTAAACGTTTCGGCACACAATGGTGGCCCTCTTCAATGGATTTCGATTAATTCTTATTAGATGTAGTAGAAAATCTTTGGCATGTTGAATAGATGAAAATTTTTTCTCAAAGAGAGAAAAAATTATTTGTAACGTTAAATGGTCACTAAAGATTATTATTTAAAACTTGTTTGAACAATTATTCTGGCCTAATTAAATTGAAAAATTAATTACTTTAGGTGAAAAGTGGCCAACAAGTTGAAAATTCCAGAAAAAACCGCATTTTTGTAGCATTATTCTAAGTGGATATTGTTACAATTATTAACAAATTGTCCAAACAGTTACTTTTGTTAACTTTAATTGATTATTACTTCGCTTTAACTGAAACGTAGAAAATAAGTTGAAATTTCAGAAAAAAACCTTGACTTTCTGACCCTTTTCTAAGAAAAAGTTCGTAAAAACAATAATAAATTGTTTGAACAATTTAAAGAAACATCCAATTATCAATAAAAAGTAGTATTTCATGTATCTGAAATAATCTGCTTTAAAAAAATTCGCAAAAAAATCATAATTAGCTCCAAAAACTCGAAAAACCCATTTTTTCACTTATGGGTTTTTTTGGGACCCTATAAAACAGACTTATGGGGGTGATATTTGAAAATTGATATTTTATTTGCATTCTGTGTCTAATTTCAAAGAGAAGTGGTGAATTTCGAACTCGATTCACCTAATATTGAGAATTCTGAATAAAATTGACAAGAACGTCTTTTTTTCTTATGGGAAATACGTGTTAAACTTCATGGTGCTTGCGTCATCTCTAATTGTTATTTTTTTTCGAAACCAAAAAAAATGCATTTATTTTTTTGTGGATTCGAACAAATTTCCAGGCATTTTTCATAAATATTCGAAAAAAAAAAACTTCTAATGCATTTTTGGACCACCCTAGTGCGGAGGAAAGCAGCGCAACTTTAATGATGTATTCAAAACGCCATACTGCTTCTTCTAGGTTTTGCAATAAAAGTTTATTGGATTCATTGATGGATTCAGCTAGTTTCCATTTTTAGGCCTTTTTCCAGCAGAAAGAGTTTTCTTCCCTCTTTTACAGCGAGGAGGCTAACAATTAATTTTAATGACAGTCAGAAACTCGAAAATCCAATATGGTGATGTGTTCATGAAAGCTCAGAGGTCGATTGCTGCTAACACGAGAGGGCCAATATGAGACTAAAACTTGTACGGAACTAATTACTTACGTCTGACGGATGACGCGCTTCTAAATTTATGGGTATCCAATTTTCCAGCCTTCCTCACATTTTCACGCCTTCAACTACTTCCGCATAAATGAATCTGCAAACATCTAATTTGAGTAAACAAAATACATTTCTTGAATAATTTTACAAACTATTTCTGTGGTATTAAATTAATGGCAAAGGTAGGAAGTAGTTCAATATGTTGATCAGTAGGGAAATTTCAGTCCATGAGATTTGACGTTTTAGATTCGGAAGTAAGTTCTTCCATAAATTAGGAGTAAATTATTCTTGAAAGCTCTCCCGTTTTTCCCTTGAGCTAGATTTTCCATGTTCAGGAAATTTCCTCAGCAGAAATTCAATTTTTCCACTCAATATCCCTCCAATCAAGTGTCGCATAGACTGATTCAAATCTACATCACACGCGGTAGCACTTTCATATACATACGGAACATTGCGCACTGAGGTGGTCCGAAAATCCATTAGAAAATTTTTTTTCGAAATTTTAGGCAAAACGCCTAGTAATTTGTTCCAATTCTCAAAAAAAAAAAAAAACGCATTTTTACATTCTCATCAGAGAAGATATTAGATTTGTGTAAAATTTGACCCCCCCACCTTCCGTTTTTGTCAAATGT
>WSXT02157385.1:0-10139 GCA_011762715.2 Neuroterus valhalla | reverse complement strand
ACATTTCATAAATTCCGCGAAAGTCAATTTTCACATAAAACCAATACCTTCTCATTATGATGAGAATGTAAAAAAAAGAGTATGATAAACTTTCGTCCCAATAGTTTAGAAGAACACTCGAATCCAAGAGCCTACGAAACCCTTCCTTGGTAGCTCCCCCCCCCCCCCTTTCTATCCTTGGAAAGGGACAAGGAGTTTAATATGTTGCCAATTACTATAGGCTACGTAAGTAGCTCTAGTGGCGCCAACTGTCGGCTCGCTCTTTAAGAAGTCGGGTACCTCGTGATGGCCGATAACATGGGCTCTGCTACGGATAGCGTAATAATTTCAACATCAGTAGAAGAACTAATCGTTCCAAACGGATGAGTTGTGATGTTTAGTAGCTTTAATTTTCTTCTGAATATTTTGACTCCAGACCTGAATTATTTTAAAACGAGAGATGTTTATAATTGAAACTAATTTTGAACTCTTTAAACTACATTTCTTCTAGGAAAACTTCAAGCAATCTAGTAATTAATTACTCAACGTTTAAGGGTTCCAATTTAGAACTATATTATTTGAATATGAATTTATTCATTTTTTATTAACTGAATTTCAAACCCAGGTTTAAAATCCTCCAATCCAAATGACTCTTGTCAAAAGATTGTTTCAACTTCAAAGTTCATCTCGATTGTGCAAAGAATATTTTAGGCCTCTGACATGAGTTAACCATTGAAACTTCTCGACATTTTCTTTTCAACGATGCAGCTATTATTGTGCTACTATTCTGGGGAAAAAATACACTCATTCCCATATTTTTTCAAATTTTTTGCGGCTATTTTTTAGTTTTGCCTTGAAACATATTTGTTAAATTCTTTGCTGATTGTCTAAAATAACATATCCGCCAATTCGAAAATCCTAATTTAAAAGATTTCGAACATTTTCAGAATATTTTGATAGATTCCAAAGATTTTCAGAGGATTTCATAGCGTTTGAAGGCTTTCAGATTTTTAATTTCAAAGATTTCAGAAAGATTCTAAAGATCTTCAAGAATAAAAAATATTTCAAAACATTTAACATAATTTCACGAGCATTTCAGAAGGTTTAAAAACACTCCAGAAGACTTCCAGGATGTTCAAGATTCCACAAAAAATTCAAAGAGTCCAAAGATTTCTGGAGATTCAAAAGAAATTCACAAAGAATTCAAGGGATCGAAACAGCTTATGCTGAACTCCTGTCTTTTGTGTTCCTATTGTTGACCTCATTTTTTCATGGATTTATGTTATCTGGGTTCACGAAAAAGATATTTTTTTATTATTTATATATTTTAATGACTCCAGAAAGATTTGGAAACTCTGTAGTTTTCAAGATTTTTCAAAGATGTAAAATTTTCACGAAGATTTCTAAGATTCTGGAAAGATTTTCAAGACTTTTAAGATTCCGAAAGGTATCAAAGAGTTCAAAAGTATCCAGAAGATTTTCTAACAACTCGGAAAGATTTTAGAAATGTGTGGTTGTGTGCTGCATCATGCTTGCAAAAACCATTTTCAGCTTCACAAATACAAGTTGTACTAAGTTGTGCCGATCCATGAGACTTCGGCTGTAAGAATTGTTCCAAAAAAATACATTCAAAAATAAATTATTTTCGAGTGAAAGCGTGATTGTTCTCAATACATTATTGCATTCACATTTCTTCAAAACATTTTTCAAAGTCGTATTTAGAGAGTGTATAATAAATATTCTATGCGAAATCCCTCAATGAATTTTTTATTTGAAAACTGTCTTAGAAATAAACAATTTATGATTGACATCATTCTTGTAAATGTATATATTTTTTCAAATTAGCCTAATGTGTGTGATTAATTTCATTTATTCTTGAACATTCTTATTACTATGTACTTTGAGATTGAGAAACTTTTTAGGTTATGCAGATCTTCGAAATTGCCGCTACTTTGACATCATGAATATATATTTTTTCCTCTTTATTTCAGCCCCTTACCTTTTTTCAGCCTTTATACCTTTTCCCTATAAAAAATGAAAATAAAATAATAATCAAATTAAAATCCCTCGAGCGATTCTTTTTGAACCTCGTTAGCATAAAAGCTTTTTACAAGTTTTTTGCCTTGTCTCAAATTTTTAGGCCGAAAAATGCTTGTATTTACTTCCTGAAATCCTGCTCGTAGTATACTAACCATTTTGTTCAGTTTATGACGTTTAAACGAATCGAAAATCTTTGAGAATTTAATATGAATACTCGCGTAAGCCGGTCGCGGGCTGTCAGAGGTACCTCACTATTTAAAATTAAATCCGCGAGATGGCGCGAGCGAAGCGCGCCAGAGGTGCTTACCTAGCTCAACTTTCAATGATCGCTATGATGTGATTCTCTACCTTCTTCTCAAACCAGGAAAGTGCATTCAGTTTATGAACAATCTCTCTATTTTGACCAATCATTCTTCTTTAAAATCATCGCAGGCATATCGCGCAGAAACTCTTGCGAAACTACAAGAAAATACATGCATATATTTTAAAATAAAAAATTTTATTCAGAGTTGACTCTAGCCCCATGAAGGTTAAAACATATTTCTCATGAGGAAAACATACTTTTTTGTTCGTTTTATGAGATAAAAAAAACATCAGTAGTTAAATAATAGGTTTTCATATTTTTTGACGCAGATTATTATTTTTCCGTTTTTAAACAGGTATTGTTCCTAATACATGAAATATCTCTCTAAACTGATGATGAGATGTTTATATGAATTGTTGAAACAATTAATTATTAAGTCAATATTCAATCTAATTCAGCAAAAATTAACGTCTCATCAAATTATTTGTGCTTATAGCTATTTTTTCCTATATTCGAACTAGAGTTTCATTCTGGATTTTCAATGATTTGGCTGTTTTTCACTCCAAATGACTTGGTTATTATCTAAATTTAGCAGAAAATATTGCTAGACAAGTCATTATTGTTCTTAGCTGTCTTATCTCGGATAAGTACTGGAAAGTTGAGGTATTTTCTGAACTCTTGAACTTTCTGTTTTCTTTCCGCTGAGTGAGAGGTATTAATTATTCCCAATTCACAAATTTTTATTTCAAGTAATTATTTTTATTCTTTACTAATAATCGGAAAAAAATTAATTTGCTCAAAAAAGCATTCATACAAAAAGAGCAAAAAGGAAGAATAAAATATGCAGAAGTAGGTGGGAGCACTAGTTCAGCATTAGACTTGTGAAAGTTTCATTGTTAATTAAGACAAGAAGATTGCAGAGAGTAGAATGATACTATACATATGTATGGAGATTATAAAAATCTTTAACAAATGATTGATCGATAATAACATCCCACGGGGCAATACTTTATTATTATTATTTCTTCATAGTAAGAAAGGTGGAGCAAAGATTGATCTTCCAGAAAAAACCGCGATAGTTTATTTTTTGATCAATTATTTTTGCCTAATTTGAAAATTATTGTGTGAGCAATCAAGTGAAAACCCAAATAAAAAACAAACAAATAAGTAAAATCCTCAGACGAAACGGATTGAGCAAAGAGAATATCACGGTAAAAAGTTGTAAATTGATGAAATAATAATTGTTTAGTAACCTGAAAAAATTATCTCCACTCCGATTACAAAGTGATGGGAAGTAGAGAATTTCATGAAAAAACCGCAACTTTCTACTATTTATATGGAGGATGATAGCTTTAAACAATATTAATTTGTTCGAACAATAATTTTTGCAAATTTCGATGAAACTCTTCCTCACATCAAGAGAAAAGTGGACGAAAAATTTGAAGTTTAAGGAAAAAACGCAACTTGAGAGTCATATTCGAAAATATATAATAATAAAAACAATGTTACATTGTTGAGCACTCCTTCTGGATGTGGAGTCAAATATGTGAATAATGCTTGACGTCCTAATTTCCTGAATGAAAAGACTCTCTAGTTTCTTTTACGTCAGCTTCTTTCTTAATCCTAGGAGAATTTTCAATGAATATACACTAAAATAGCAGGGGTAGTCACACTGGACGCGCCTCGATCTCGGCCAGCGCCGTACACTCAGAGCGGACAGTACCCAAGCGGGCAATTTCGCTTGTGCGTGAACGGACAAAAACAAGTTCTGTATACGCTACAGCATTTGGGAACATGATTCAAGGCCGTTTGTAGCGTAGCCCGGAACCTGACGACCTCCGCGATTCAACTTTATTAAATCAAAACACCCATCTACGAATAAAGCTCACGAAATCAAGATTAAAGTTGTCCAGCGAAGTTTTGGGAAATGAAAGCAAGCAAAAGCTGATTTTAAAAGTGTCCCTTCTTGATGGAAATTAGACCTAAAGTAATTCGGGCAATATTAAACTTTCAAGGGTAAAATAAGAAAAGATTGGGAACCACTGGGTAAGAGTAAGTAAATACAAACAAGCAGTACCAGCCAGTGCTTGGGGCAACGCAGCAAGAGACCTTTGAACGTCTCCTTCCTGCACTGTCTCAACGTTTCTACAGCACACTGAGCAGAGAGAATCGACTAAGTGTTTGATAAACCACCTGTGGTATCGACCTTCGGGTGCTCGATTTCAAATACGCTTATTGTCTTCAAATTGGTTCCTAATTGCCATTCAATATCTCCTTGAAACAATTCTTTTGGCCAAGCAGTGCCGAATAAACAAATTTCTAATCCGACTCCTTTTGCCCCCTCCTTCCTATATGATTCCCAAGAAGGGATGGCAAGGGATAGTTTCTCAGTAAATAATGAAGGAATTGAATCATCTCAATAATGTTTGCATACATTTATCAAAGATGAATGACACGTGCAATTTTAGAGGGAATTGTATAATTTGGAAATTGAATTGACACTTTTCAAATACCGATCATCTGTGATTGTTTCAAAAGTATCAAGAGATTTATGGAGACGTCATTGAAGTAGATGACAGTGATTTTTCCACGGCTATTAAAAACTTAGGAAATAAGAAAACCGCGGGAATTTACATTTTTCAGCCTTTGTTGTTGAATATTGTGCACCTGTGCTCATTCCCCCTCTCATATTTACGAAAAATTTAACACTCGAACAGACACATCCCTAAGAGTATGGAAAAAGCAGAACCGTGTCCTATATTTCGGAAAAGTTTGGAGATAGATAACGCTAACTACATACTAATTGCGATACTCATTAATTTCTCAAAAAATTTGAAATCTGACTTCATAAAATCATGTTTGATATAGCAGCAGCATTTATCTCTGGACACATACACGGTTTCGTCCTCCGCAACTCTAGCATCACAAAGCTTTTGATGTTTATTAAAATTTTGAGGACATGCTTGTCATCAAGACTAGGTAGACGTCATTTCCACTGACGTTTCCAAGGCTCTTGACAAAGTCGATCACCGAATACCACTAAGTAAACTCAACAATAAGAATATCCTCGAAAAGCAAGTTCCTCTAATAGCGTTATATTTAAAAGAACGTCAATATATTGTACGATACGGAGGGTATCCATCGGATCCATTTATTCCTAGTAGAGTGAAAACAATGTGTGAACTGAACTCTAATACAGAGTACCATATACCTGCAACAAAAACTATGCTTAGTAGTGTCAATACTTCACTACACGGAAAAAATATGTTATCTAATTTCTCGTTGACTGTCAACCACTTTTGGATAGGATGAAAAGTTCGGTAAATTTTCATTAACTATTTATAAAATCTCGTGCACTGTTCATTGCATTTCCTTGAAGTTTGCGAATCAAATGAACAAGTCAGTCGAGGTTCAAGAAAATTTAATAAACAGTGCACGAGACTATGAAAAAAGTTAATCAAAGTTTCACGAACTGTTCTCCATATCCAAAAGTGGTTGACAGTCAACGGGAATTTCGAAAACCTATCTTTTCCGTGTATAAACAATCGTAGAACGAACTACCAGCAACTTGGGATACCAAATGAAAAACCAAAGGAAATCAAACAAAGTAACTCAGCCTTCTAGTGCGTCAGGCCGCTGCCGAAAAGTGTGATGATAGTATAACGTATGCCCATAAGGAATTCAGCATTTGCACACATGTTGATTAATAAACAAGTAAAATCAATGGGTCCTATGGATCTTTTGTAAAAAAGTCAATATCCTTTGTAATACGATAGTATAACGTATGCCGATCACACCTAGCAATATTCCACCAAAGTTAACCATGAAATGACAATCGGCATACGTAGAGCGTGGATCTGAGGCAATCGTGAAGGTCGGCTGAAAGCCTAAAAATAATACAAAATATCTCATTTTTGTTCCACACTCCACGTATGCCGATGGTTCTCTCATGGTTTACTTTGTAAGAACATTGCTAGGTGTGCTCGGAATACGTTATACTATCGTATTAAAGGAAATATTGATTTTTTGCGACAAGAAATTGATTTTACCCACACGTTCCATAGGGACGTACTGCATTTGCTTATCTTATTAATCACCATGTGCGAAAATGATGAATACCTCATGGACATACGTTATACTATCATCACACTTTTTGGCAGCAGGCTGACGGTCTATTCCGTATTTGAAGTGCATCAAATGTTTGAATCACAATATAAAGATAAAGTAAACAATATTTTAGTTTTACCTGCAACAAAATTTATCCCTGTGTTTTTAATGCGAGATTTCAACTCTCCTATAACGCCATTATCTACTTCATGCAGATTATACAAAATCAATGTATCCATAGCTAACCTGTGTTGCAGTGAATGTCCACAACATAACTGAGACATCCTCAATAACGGGTGCAAGTTGAACGAATTGATCCTCAATGCCCCTGGAAGTAAAGTTCTATCCTTCTCTATCAAACATGTTACACCTCGATTAGGCACCCGGAAATATTGTATGACAGTAGACTGGAGCATAATGCGTACATCGATAATATGAACAGCAGTGCAAACAAAACATTAAGTTTTCTTATGAAACTTGCAGCGTGATTCAAAACATCAATCCCTCTTTTTTTCTTTAGTGTGCACCAATTAGATCTGAACTTAGATACGCCCTAGAGGCATGTCAAAGACGCTTTCTAAAATACCTAGCGCGGAGAGGGGGCAAATCCTATTTCCCCCGTAGTTTAGATGATGAAGTTTTAGGAAGAAGATTCCATGCGTGGTCATTAGAGGATAAGCGCAGGTTTCCGAATATCCTGATGATATTCAAAGTTATAAAAGGTATCACTGATTGTTTCGAAATTTATGAAATAGTACCATTCCATAAACAGAGGCTGAGAATGCGAGCAACAGCTCTAATTATTATCATGCCAAAGACAGTATCACAGGATAATAAGGAATAGATAAAAATATGGATAATAGCACATAATATCTAGATATTGTCGCACAAAATCTTTTTTGCTAAATATACAAGATCCTATCGACTTTTAACATAGGATTTCATCGTAATTAGAATCTGAGATAATAATACTTAACGTCTCAGATATTATTGCATAATAACAAAAAATGAAGAGAGCCTATATTACCGATGATGTTGCATATGACTATCTGATTTCTTCGAATAAGCCGTCTTCTTGGCGTTGTTGATTTGTGACGCCCTCGAATGTTTTGATATACAATTACCTTGCTGCTGAACTTATTTGCGAATTGAAGCGTGTAGAGTGTGTCAATTTTGTTGAACGAGACCCTCCTGGATTATTCTTCCGGTGAGGATAGATTTTTTACATTTTACGGTTGCAAGATCCAAGGTAAATGAAAGCTAACCTCTGAATGAAAAACTACAATTTTCAAACAGAATTTCTCCACATGAAATGGCTCCCTCCATATATAACGCAATTCCTCCCCAAATACGGAAGAGAAAAGATTATTCAAGAAGTGGAAATTCAACAACTTTACACTAAACATATTTTGCAATACGTTTCACAATAAGTATCGGGAAATTCGGAGCTTCCGTATAAAAACCATAAAAATACACTTCCTGGTAACAGGTAAGAAGGCTTGCAATCAAAGGTTCTAACAACTCAAAATCCCTTACAATGCCTTTCCTGTTCTTCGTTCCATTTCTTGTCTTGTAAGACAAATAAAAAGATTCCTATATACCTATCCAAGCCAATCCAAGTTGTCATGGGTAACCTCAAATAAATCGAAACTCAAATTTCGAAGCAAGGAAAAAAAGCGATCCAAAAGAATGCATACTAAACTTATGCAATTGAGAAGCAATTTTCGTAAGAATATATTTTCATTCCATTTGAATCCCTCTGATACTTTCCACGAAATATTCTTATACCCTTCAACGGAATGTAAGTTTATAAATTTCAAGGCGAATTCATTGAAAGTGTAGTATTCAGGCGTTACGAAGAATAGAATAATATTGACTTTTTGGTTAAAATCTTGACTTTCTCGATGAAACTCTTCAATGCAGGCTCTGAAAGAGGCTGTAACACCAAAATAGGAAGGGGACATGGAGAGAATAGTATGGTAAAATGAGGAATGTAGGGAAGGTAAAGAGAAAATAAAGGAGAGTGTTAGATAATGGAGAAGAGGAGAGATTAGCAAAATGGAGTACACCAGGAGGAAGCGAGAGTATGAGGGAAGTATAAACGAGGAGAAGCAGCAGGGAAGGCAATGATATAAGTAAGGAGTGGATAAAGCGATGAATTAAGGAAAAGTATGGGAGGTCATTAATAGTGAAATAGGAGGATTGAAGGGAGGATGGATGATATAAAAATGAGTGAATGAACGGAGTACTTCAAAGGACTGTTAGGGGGAGGGGGAATTAAGTTTATAGAAGGAGAAAAAGGTAACAGAGGATGGAGAGGGGAATAAAAACGATAAAGGTAGGGAGGAAGTAAAAGAGGCAGTTGAAAGGCTGAAAAAAGAAATAAAGTGTCAAGAAAAGATGGCGTGGAGAATGAAGCTCTCAAATATGAAGGGAAGAAATAAGAGAAGAGATTTGGAGAATGTGTAACAAATTATGGAGAGGAGAAGGAAGTCCTGTATAATGGAGGACAGGATTAGTGATTCCACTAATAAAAAAGAGGAAGGGTAAAGAGGTGGAGGAATATAGAGGTATTACTCTGATGTTGGTGTGGTATAAGAGCAATGTGGGAGTGCTCAGGAACAGACTAGAGAGTCGGGTAGGAGAGGAAGAAAGTATCCCACACAACCAGAAGGTTGTCAGAAAAGGAATGGTAACAACTGATAACATTTACGTCCTAAACCATCTAGTGAATAGGAACTTGAGGCGAAAAAAAGGGAAACTGGTATCCTTGTTTGTGGACTTTAAAGCAGCACTCGACTCAGTAAATAGGAGGGAAGTGTAGCAGGCAATGAAAAGAAGGGGAGTAGGTGAAGATTCGATAGAAAGAACGGAAGAAATATTTGTAGAGACTAGATTCAGAGTAAGGGTAGGAAAAGAAGAAGAAGAGTCTTCATGAAAGATTTCTGACGTGGATAATGAGAATAAACTGGAGTTGCTCAGGTTATATGCTGAGGTAAGAACTGGGTAGAGAGAAAATGAAAAATTGGCAAGGGAAGAGAGCATGGAAGTTTGAAGAGAAGCTGAAGAGGGTGCCGGAAATGCGTAAGCGTGCATGAAGGAGTTTAGGCCGAGAAAGAAGAAAGGAAATACAGAAGGCTCAAAATCAAATGGTCGGGGAACCAGTCTATCTTGCAAAGTCAAAAAGGAGAGTGAATGGAATAGAGTATTAAGGTTGAGAATGGGAGAGGGAATGCAGGCATGTCGATACTGGATGCATGAACAAGAGAAAATGTGTACGCTGTGTCGTTATGATGTGGAGACGTGGCAACATGTGCTGGAAGTTTGTACTGTAGAAGGAGAGAAAGGCAGAAGCGTGAGTGATGGTTTGACTGGAATACTGGATAAAAGTGGTCAGGAAGTAGAATGGATGAAAATAAAGTAAAATATTCAGAAATACTACAATTTCAACCTCAAAAAATTGCCCTTACTTTAAAGCAGTAAGCAACTTATTTACGTAACGTGCAAAAACTTGTCGCCCTCTTAATTTTGCCGCCCTGGGCCTAGGCCCGAGGGCCCCTATAGTTTAAATCAAACACTGGAAGCGACAGTGAGACCAACTGCTGAAACAAGGCTCCCCTTGAGAGACGATCGCGATTTTAGTACAAGGAGAAACGTTAACATTCAGGTTTCTCCAAAGCCTCAAGATCTGGCTGAAATGGATGCTACC
>WSXT02157374.1:0-10139 GCA_011762715.2 Neuroterus valhalla | reverse complement strand
ATTTTTGGGAATGATTTCGGGAAAAATCCGTAGAAATCCGTATGATATTCAAAAAGCCGCATAAAATCCGTACGAAACCGTACTTTTAGTCAAAAATCCGTATTATACGGAAAAATCCGTAGATATGGCAACCCTGGTGTACAGACAAGAGATTTGAAAACTTGGAAATCGAGATGTTCACAGCAAGTATCAATGATGAATGCAAAATGTTTGTATCCTGATTTAAGGACCCAGAGTCCGCAGCTATTGATGCTCTTACAATATCCCTATTGGTACCTGATTAGCCTACTCAAGTGTGGCTCCCTTCATTCGTAGATTTATTAACTGATGAGCCAGTTCTATTTGTCCTTACGAGTCAACTCACTCACATCTGTTTTCGGGACAAACCGCAACCGTCTTTGATTATACCTTTTTTGATACAGCAGAATCACTTTCTAATATAAACATAGAGCAGAGGTGTCCAACGCGTGAGCAACGGTGTAAATAACTATCAGTCGTCAATCCCCTCTATTAACACCTTTAATGCATTCATGCGGTGATCGCGATGTGGAAACGGGTCCTCGGCGGCCGGGCTGTGTTAACAGTGCGTACAAGTAGGCGTATTCAGGCGTAGTCAGACGAAGCCCGTGGTGGAACAAAGAGAGAATACTCGATGAAGCGCTCGGAGGAGGGGAAGAGAGGAAAAGAGGCAGATGACTACTGAAAAATTACATCTGATTTACTAAAAAAATTGTTAACGGTGGTTTTCGAAGTTGCTTATTAAGAATTTGATATTTAGTTCGTCTTTTTAGTCAAAAACCATCTGTCGTAGGGTAAAAATATGTTGAACATGGAATATGTATTTTCAAAGGATCTTCAATTTTTATCTGAAGCTTTATAATTAATTTTTACTATTCACTGAAATAACCGTGAAGAAACATGATTTTCATGGGTTTTCTATGGTTTTTGCCTTGAGAATCAAATTTGCGGGCATTTCCACTATCATATTCGTGATAAGCGCTTTAAAATACATAGGTATACCGAAAGTAAGCCCTTTCCGGAACTTTATTCCTTTGCATCTTTTGTCTTCAAATTGTTCACGAAACTTCTTTCGATAATATAGAATGTTGCAATAAGTGTCAGTTGGGCTTTTGACATAAGTTACTTGGACGTCATTTTGGTACGAGAGAAAAATTCTTAAGCGGGGTTTTGCGGGGCTTTTTTTAAAAACGTTGTTGAATGCATACTTGTAATTATAAACATTGAATTTTTCTCTAATAAATTGACAAGATATCAAAGTCAAACGATGCGGATTCGTGTTTCCTGTAAACAACATAAAATTATACTCACTTTCAGGAGAAGGTTCTATTTTATAGAATTGAAATCCGATAATCCATTGAAAAGTGATGCACATACGGAGCGAACGATTTTTTTCACCGGTACGAACGTTTCACGAGTCACTTCTGACGGTCAATTTTCAAATGATAACTTGGAGCAAGTAAGAACGTTTGCTCAACTACAGCGATGGGAAAAGATGGGTAAAACATCACTCAAGTATTACCAATCAACGAAAATAGGTTTGGAGGAAATTTTTTTTTTCGACTTTTGGCCAGCTTTTCTTCATTTTCAACCACTGTGCGCCGCGGAGACTTTGCTGTATTCATGAATATCAAGGCAAGCTACACTGAATTCTCAATGATTTTTCACTGTCCCAGAAAACAGATCATGTTCAGTTTGGGATAAAGTCCTTTCCACTCGCAGTTCTCCGTTTTCGTGTGGAATGAAGTCGTAGTATTTCAGAGTGCTCTGATTTCGTTATCTACATCTTGGCCACGTTAATTTGCCTGAAAATGTGATTCCCCAGACAATTTGAAATCATTTTTTGTTTCGGAAGATTGTTGCAGGCGTATTTGCTTATCTAATGCTGCGCGGCTCCACCTGTCACATAACAAATGTATTTGACAACGCCTCATTATTTTTTGAGGTACTCAGTGAGGGAATTCTAAAACGTTCATACAGTTGAAATTGCTGTAGATAAATAGTTTTCTACAACTCCACAATATATAACTACGTAAACGTGGCTTCCTTCAAAAGATTCTTGGACGTCTAAATCACTAGACAAAGAAGCAAAGAGTGTGCACAGAAAAGGGGGACTTGATAAATTTTGATGTTCCTAATCAGGGAGTAAGAGAGAAGGAGGCGCAACTCCATACACCCAAAGTAAGCTGAATACCGGGAACGAGATCACCAGTTACCCTTGCTCGCATCAGACTCACCTAGCGACCGCCGTTGAAACCAAAGCCAGCTGAGTTAACCGACGGCTTGCTCAGGGGGTTATATTTACTTTCGTGAAAAATATGGAATAATCAGATAATGATATGATTATTATAACAAACGTCACTGAAAAGCGATTAAATAAATACGAGTCAACTTTTATCACAAGCTTTTAAGCTCATATCGTCAATCTTGACCCTCGGGCTCCCAATGAACATGGACTATTTGTAGCCAACAGATGTTAGATGATGCGATAGCTGCGGGAGCTAAACCTTTTTTCGCGCGATGAAGATCGTTGGATCGAATCCGCTGGCATGTCTTTTTTTTACTTCTTCATTTTGCAATTTTCATAGATTCTCATAAAAAAATGGTCTTTCCAAAATGGCATGTGAATATTCAGCAATTTATTTGAATAGATTTCATTCGAATAGAAGAAAGGCCGTTTTTAGAAAAAATTACCAAAATCCTTTTTTTTTGCGGAAATCGCTAGAAGAGCATTCAAAAAGCTCAACCTGAACAATGCGGAATAGTTTGGGGGCGGGTTTTTGAGAAAACTTAAAAAGTTTTTGGATTTGATATATCTCGGAAATGGTGGGTTTTCGGGAAAATTGGTAAGAACAAAAAATGATGGGTACAATGTTCAGGTTGAGATTTTTGAATGCTCTTCTAGCGGTTTCCGCAAAAAAAGTATTATGGTAGGGGAAAGTGGGGAATTGCGAGACGCGGGGAAACGTGAGACGACGCTGTGATTTGCGCACTTGTCAGCGGTGACGGATTGGAATAGCTTATATTGTGTTATCTCGGTCAGAACTCATATTAATAAGGGCAATAATTATGCGTAGCCGTTTGTATCCTTTGCTGTGACTGTGACTCGAAAATTGGGTTTCCCAGTGTTTCCTCGCGCTCCTGTGTTTGTGCATGTTTTGAAAGTGCTGTTCAAAACCCACTCGAGTAATTATGCAATTTTTTTCCGTTCAGCTTTAGCCCTTCGACTCACACCATTCATTTTAGACGAAAATTCTTTTAGTCGTTTACACACCGCTATAATGCAAAACATAGGTCGTGGGGAATCATGATACACTTTTAGTAGGGAACTGTGAGACACTCCATATCAGTGTTTCGCGGTTCGTTATATTGTATTTTGTTTCGTATTCTTGACTTTTTCCCGTTTTGCAGCCACCATGCCACGTTATTACGCAAAAAAGAGGATAAGCTTGATTATGCTGCAATGTTTTCACATGCAGAAACTGTGAAAGTGACTTGTATTTTTTAAATTATTTCTTAATAATCATTTTGAACTCATTTTCTTAGCCCTTATAAAGTTATTGGCTTGAAGGTGTTGAGATTTAATTCGGTTTACGTGGTTTCTCATAATTGCCCACCATTTTCCGAAATACCGAAAAGTAACCTTTTTTTAAAGTCATGTGAATCTTCAGAAAAAAATTATTTTATGAATCGGTTTGAGCCAGAAGTTCTGTTTTTACACATAGTAGGCGTTAGGGTTCTCAGTATTTAAAAAAACAATTTTTTTGCAGAGATATTGTGCAAAAATGATGTGTGTCTCAGAATTCCCCACTTCCCCCCATTGTCTTCCAAAAACGGCCTTTCTTTTATTGGAATGAAATCTATTCAAATAGATTGCTAAATCTTCAAATTCCTTTTTGAAAAGACAATTCCTATATGAGAATCTGAAAAAAATTGCAAAATAAAAAAGTGAAAAAAAATCATAACAGAGGTTTCGATCCCACAACTCCTTCGCGCGAGTAAATAGTTTAGCTCGCGCAGCCATCGCACCATCTAACATCTAGTGGCAACAAATCGGGCATGTTCATTAGGAGCTCCAGGTTTAGGTTAACGATATGAGCTTAAAAGCTTGTGATGAGTTAACTCGTATTTATATAATCGCTCTTCAGTGACGTTTTTTATAATTATCATATCATAATCTGATCATTTCAAATTCTTCTCGAAAGTAAATATAACCCCCTGAGCAAGCCATCGATTATCTCAACGTGCTGTGGTTTCGACGGTGCACGCTAGATGGGTCTGATGCGAGCAACGGAAGCTGGCGATCTCGTTCCCGATACTCAGCCCACTTTTCGTCGTGACGGCCATATGAGTTACGCCTCCTTCTCTCCTACTCCCTGTTCTTAATGCAGCTTGTTCCAAGAATCGTGAATACAGCTCAGTCCCCGGCCAGTAGAGTTGCAACATCGAATGAAAAACATCGATGTTCGGCATCGATGTATCATCGAAACAAACCATCGATGTTACCGATCAATCGGGTCATTTTTATAAAACATTGATGCATCGAAAAAAACATCGATGATGAAAACATAACATTCCTCAAATGTAAAATTTTAGATATTATTATAAGTATACAACGATATCAAATATCTTATAGAGTAAGAAAGAGTAATGAGGGATGATGAGCAATGAGTTTCTCTCTAAAGAAACTTTCCGCACTAATTATTAAGCTCTACTCCAGTACATTTCGTAAAAATAATTATTGAACATGAAGCTATATTCGAATTTCAATTTTTTTTACTCATAAATCATTTAAACTTAATTTTCCAATGTCTTGGGTCAATTATTTTAACTCATCACTTTTCTAATCAACTACATTCTCTTATTTACATTCAAGTTTCCCGCGGAATTGGGGCACAAGCTACCACTTCGGCCCCCTCCCTCACAGCTTCAGTTTCCGCGTCTAAGTTAGGGGCATGTGCCCAGTACCCTCCTTTTCCTATATCCATGGACAGATCAGCTGCGTCTTGCGAAACCTTCTTTTATTCAACCATGGTGTAAAATTACGTTCCGCTTTTCCAATTAGAAAATTTGTTAACCATCGGAAAGAAAACATCGATGTTTGAATCGATGAATCAAAAGTAAAACATCGATGTGAAAACATCGATCATCTCAAAGAAAAAATCGATAGTTACGATATTAGCGCATCGATGTTGCAACTCTACCGGCCAGCTGGCCGGCCTGTCCGAGTGCACGAGCGGTGTTTTTCGACGATGAATTGAATAACTGCATAACTACTATTACTTCCATAATGCCAATCAGGTTATTAGTCGGACTGAGTGGCGCTCTATTTTTAAATTATATTTATAATTTATTATAATTGTTGAAACTTCTTCAATTATTCAATCAAGGATCTACAAATTCTAGAAACTCTAAGGAAAACTAACCTAGTTTTTTCCAGCAAGAATTTTCTGCAACATAGAAAAGCAGTTTTCAGATCTCACTTTTTTATAGTGAGTTCTCGTCAAGAACCTTGGAGGCACTGTTTAGATATTCCATTCTCCGTCACTAGGAAAACTATGTATGTCTATTAAGGGCCTAATCTTGTTTTTTATATAGGCTTTATTTGAGACAGAATAAGTAGAAATAACCGAATAATTGAATAATTAGTTCAAAAAGTTCTTCATTTTAGTTGGTAATCGAATTCTCCGTTATAGATTCCTTCTCGGGTTGGAAATTACAATATTTCAGTGAAGAATTCATCAACATGGTCGAAAATCAGCCTATATTTTCAAAACAAATATTTTTGGTTAGAGAAGTCAACTGTGAAGCCGGCTTCACGGTTTTCACGCCTGTTATAGTGCCGTCAACCTTCGATGCCGGCCTAATAACCCGAGATGAGTTTGACTTGGTTCAACATTTTTCTCTTTTTGAATACAGAATTTTTTTTTGTTCATGACTGAAAAATCGATTTCAGTTCGATTCCAACTCCTTTGTTCAGAATTTCATTCATTTGGTAGAGAATCCAACTATATAATTGAAAATTCTCTTTTTTTTGAAAATCAGTTTGTGGTAAACATTCACTTTTTTGTAGATAATGCGACTCACTGGATAAAAATTTAACAATTTCGTTCAAATCTGTCTCATTATTGACTGAAAAATCTTTCTTTGTCTGAAAATGATTTGTTTTGTCAACATTTTCATTTGTTTGATAAGAAACTAATTTCTTCCGAAAAAAAGTCAATTGTATTTCGCGCTTCTTCCTCCATGATCAACCTGTAGTACCTCCACTTATCACCAATTTTGCCACGTATTTTGAAGCGTCCAATGAAAAAACAGCATCGTCTCTGCTGTTATTCCTGTCTTTTATGTGCTGGGTCTGGTTATGTCATTCTTTTACTTCGTGCGAATCAAGCCACATCGCTAGGGTTTATTTTCGTTCATTGAATTTTGAAAAGTGAATACGATGGGAAGGGGAAGGACATTTTCCAGCAGTGATAGAGAAAAAAGGCATAGAAAAAACCGGCGACATGATGATGAGTCGTTCGATTCGAATTCGGTAGAGAATCATGGTAGGGGTAATTCGTTAAATTTGAATTTTTCTAAGTCGGTTTTTCGGGAAACGGATACATTCTCTGGTTTTGATGTTCTAAGCGACATTGCAAGTAGCGCTCTTTAGGCTTTCACCTGAAAGTGTTAAATTAAAATTGACATTGTGGAGTCAGACTGGAGAGGCTCTAACCTCATGGCAGTTCTGGAAGGTACTAACCGTCAAATATTCTGGGGAAAAGCTTTGGAGGCTCTAACCTCCAGTTGTTTAGGAGGCTTCAACCTCAAAAATGGTCAAAAGGCTCTAGCCTCATGGCAAACCGTAGTGCTCAAGCCTGTGTCTACATTAGTAAATAATGATAGCAGTCAAATTTCACAGGTACAAACTTCAAAACTATTGAATGTATGACTGGCTCTCACAAAGTTCATCAAAGAGGGACCCCGACTTCAAAGGTTTTCGATAAACGATTATTGCAGGCTCTAACCGACAATCATTAAAGGATTCAACCTTCAAACACGGTTGTACTGCGTTCATCAGACCATAATCTGAAAACAAAATTTTGTACAGCCCTTCTTTCGTTTCTAGGCGATAACAGTATTTTATTTGATTCACACCTTCCAAGTGAAGTCGAAGAGAGTTTTCTAGAAGTAGGGCATTCCGTGCCAAAAGAAAATCACCTGGATGAGGAGGTTCTCCATGTAATAGGAAATAGAGTATGCGAGGATAGAAAACTTGATACGGCCATACATCCTGACATCGCTATCCACTGGGAGGATATTTTGCAACAAGGCCTGCTTTCGGAAGAAAAAAATAATGTTCTGAAAAAATATCCTCCTTCAGAAAATCTCACATCGATAGGATCTCCGAAAATAAATGCAGATATCAAAATGACTGCAAAGGACAAAGAAGCAGTAATTAAAAGAGATGCTCGCCTAATTGCGAAACAAAGGAAAATATTAGCTTCTTTGGCAGCCATAGGAAAAGTCGTTTCTCTTACATATATAAAAGCAGAAAGGTCAGCAGCTGGAAAGCAAATTCTGGATGACCAAGGAGATATAAGCAGACCCCTCGCCGATCTCCGGCATATGGATCCATCACTCGAAGGAATTTATTGTTGGCGAACATCCCTGACAATCCTTTCAAGGACGCCCTTCAAGCAACAACCATTAGAGAATATTTATTCGGGAATAATCTGCGAGAAAATGTGAAGGCGGCAAAAATAATGAAAATTCCAAGCAAGGAATTAAAAGCTTGAAATCGGAGACAATTAGGAAATCAATAATAGAACTCGAAAGTCCTGCCCCTTTCACGAGCTGGAACGTCGGGCGGGCAGAAACGGAGTCAACGATATCGGAAGCATCCTCAGGGCTCGAGAAACAACCATCATTTAACCCCTCGTATCAATCAACCCTCACTCGAATCAACACCCGAAGAGGAGACAGGAGCCACACTGAAGGGATACAAAATTCCGTCTGTGAATTCACCCATCCAAATAACATCTCCAATTGAAAGAGGTTGGTCACGTAAAAAGATATCTCAGATTTCTCTATTAACCGCAACCTTATTGCAAAAAGAAGCGATTGTTGAATGTCAGCCTGTCAAAGGTCAGTTCGTTTCGAATATATTCTTGAGGCCAAATCCGATTGGATCATTTCGATTAGTTGTTAATCTAAAATCACTCAATAAGTTCATTTCAACGAACCACTTCAAACTCGAAGATAGCAGAATAGTGACAAGCATTTAATTCTTAGTTGCTTTATGGCTACCTTGGATCTCCAAGACGCCTATTATTTAGTTTCAGTCCACAAATCACTTCGAAAATTCTTACGATTTATCTTCGAAGGGAAAACATTTGAAGATCTGGGCTTTATATTTATACACAAAAAGTCAGTTGACTCCAGCCCACACTTCTAGGTACTTGGGCTTTGATTGCGATTCTCAATGAATGATAGTTGAGTTACCGAAAACAGAGAAGAATGGAATAGAATTGATAATTGTCAAAAAAGGTCTGTATAAAAACATGGGTATCAGAGACTTTGCTAGATTATTAGGGACGTTAGTGTGCTATTGTCCGGCAGTAAATTACGGGTGGGCCTATACCAAAGCTTGTAAAAGACAAAAATTCCTAGCATTGTCAAATGATAATGACAACTACAACGCAAAATCAACTATAAAAAAATGATTCATAGAAAAATTGCGTTGGTGGAAAAGTATCGAAGTACTATCTCATAACCTAATACATTAATTCGAGTTTAAACTTGAAATTTTTTCAGATGCTTACCCATCAGGGTGAGGAGCATGCTGCAATGAAAAAAAAGCAAATGGACATTGAAAAAAAAATGAAAAGTCAATACATAGAAATCAACTAGAACTCCTTGCAGCTTTTTGCGGGCTGTGTTTTGCAGAAAAGCACCAAGAGTGTCAAATATTGCTCCGCATCGTTAACACTACGGTTACCTTTTATGTAAATAGAATTGGAGAAGTTCAATATGAAAATCTGAATTAAATCGCAAAGGCTACATAAAAATGGTGTGAAGCAAGAGGACTTTGGATGTATGCAACGTACATCTCGTCAGCTTTGAACAAAACAGCTGACGCAGAGTACCGTCGACTAAAATCAAATACTCAAGTTCAGCTGTCGAAACAGGCTTTCCAAAAAATAATTGGAGTATTTGGCCAACCAAAAATAGATCTCTTTGCAGGACTCCGTTGCAGTAGACGCGTTCACTGTTCCGTAGTAAAACTTTTTGTCTACGCATTTCCTCGGGTATCGCACTCTTGCTGGACTGGCCATCATAACCTTAGTACCCCTCATTCAAGAACATGCTTGACCCAAAACTTGTACAAATAAAACCGAAAAATAATGTTTCTGTCTCTGACAAAAAACAGGACCAATTTTAGGAGAAAATTACCCTGGTGGCCGGAGTCCTATCAGGAGAGCGTTCGAGTTGAGAGGAATACCACCAGCGTCGATGTGAATCACCATCTCATCCTTAGCGGAATCATTATTCGAAAACACGAGTCTTGTTTTAAGGGGTTACATGGGTTTTGAAGGCTCGAAAGAAGGGTAGATAGATTTATTACACCATGTATACCCTTTTCGGGTTTTACATATTTATATTCCTCCCTCCCACATGAGATCGTCAGACACTCAACCCTTCAACTCAAATCACTTCCCGGAATCCTCAATAACCTCAAATCTCATAATAAGCCTCCAAGCAATGCCTGACGTACTTAATCCTGTAAGATTCTTAATCTCTGAAACCCCTACCGTCTGCAGCCGGATTTTCAATTTAAAACGCTCACATTCGCCTGAACATTTGGTCAGAGGAGAGAAAAACTGCAGAAACCCAAAACTCCTGAGCGCAGTCGATTATCGACAGACGAGTTTAGATGTAGGCATTCGATAGCATCGATTGGCTACACCGATCCTCGGCGTCAAATCTCCCGCTCGACAGTAGTTATCGTAGTGAAAACACGACTAAGCGAGAATCCCGAACAGTCACCCACTCGAAGGCTAACCGCGCCCGTTCATGCTTGACATTCGAGATCCCGCCCAAGTCGGAAGTTACCACGCAGCTACTGCCGTCGG
>WSXT02157363.1:0-10139 GCA_011762715.2 Neuroterus valhalla | reverse complement strand
GAAGGCCTTCACGGAAAACGATGCTGCGGCCAGAAGAAAAATTTTTTCGAAGAAATGTTTACTGCATTTTGTAGTCTGAAGACCAATAAAACTTTAAAAAAACGCATCAGAAAATAATGAATACTCTTCTTACAATAAAATTCCAAAAAACGATCTGAAAACCGGCCCGTTCGAAGGAACACCCCCTTAAGCAATTATGAAGTACTGATTAGAAGACAGATAACAGATACCAATTCGAGATGTATGACATGCTGATTGTTACTTTATATCAAAAATTCTTTCGAAATGTTTCTGAATTTACCTCTTTGAGATCAAATGACGGTATATGTAGCTTCAAACCCTGGTTTTTGAATTCTTGCTCGGTTTATTGACTTTTGAATGCATTGATATACATATTCACTTTTATAGATGTCGGTATTCTCAATATTTTTTTTTGTGTGAGGGTTTGGTTAAAAAATTGAGGTATTGAATTTGTTCGTTTGCAGATTAGAATCTCTTCTTGCAAAAAGCACGAAATTGACTTGAATCCTGCGTATCATAAGTTTAAGATGAATGCATTAGGTGAATTGTGTAAAAAGATAATGCAAAAGAATTTGGGCTCATTTTGAATCATAAATTTTCACAGGATAATGCCGACATATTTACATTACTTGACCATTTGTTTTCTTAAAGGTGCCTCAATAAGTTGAACTTCTAAATAAAAAACTGTGGAAATTTGTAAATCGTATTACAATTCTATAAAGTTTTAAACAAAGGCTCAAAACTATCTTGAGGGATCGGAGTTAAAAATCAAATTGTGCAAGCGAGCAATTTGTGGAGCACCGCGAGCCCGCGCCGCGTTGCGAATGCAGCTGCATGGTTTTCGACCACTACACGTTCGCAGTGTTTAATTCGTGACTCTGGAACCCATGAATATTTTTCAACTGCCCTGGTCTCAAATTGAAGATGATTTTCAAGAGTTCAAGTCCTCTTAATTTCGAAGTTTCATAAAAAATTCCATGATGCTGGTCATAAGCAGAATATTGAGCTCAGGCTGTTATGGCGCAGCGAACGCGGGAATTCGCACACATCCGTCAGGTTGAATTTGTAGAAATGAATGTAAAGCTTGGGAACCTGTTAAAATTTTTCATTTTCTTCTTCTAAAATTGAAAATGAAATTCGAAACTCTACGCTAAATTATTTGTAGAATATTCATAAAAATGTCATATTCCTTTTACGGTAATTGCACTAATCATAAAACTGCAATTTTACAATATTAAAAATGAATTTGGTAAACACTCTCCATCCGCTGTTGTAGAAAATTATGTTTCTCGCACGTGCCGCAAACCAAGATTATGGTACAGCAGATACAGTAGGTGTTTTCTTCCGCGTTATATCAACATCGCGACGTTAAAAATTCGATAGGAAACTCAGCCTCATACGAATAAGAAGGAGACTTAATGCTTTTAGATCGAGCAGAAACCGTCACGATTAACGTAAGTACACGTAACGTAATACTCACACACAATTACACATATACAGAAAAATATATATTTGTGTATGAGTAAGTGAATGTGTGTGTATATGTGCTTGGTTGAGTAAGTATGTAGACAAACGGGCGTTCTACCAATAACCAGAGGTGAGTGAGGTGAACCAGTAGAGCATGGTTGGGAGAAAGAAGACGTAGTGGGGAGAGAGATAGGAAAGGAGGCGAGCAGTGGTGGTGGGGGGAGTGAATGGACCACAACCTCCATCAATGAAGCAGCGGTTCTCAGTCATTGCGCGTCATACCCTTGGTATGCCAAATGACTGTTCATACCCTGAAGCTTCTCTTTTTGCGGTCCTCGTCGACTTCCAAACTTAAATCTTAAACGAGGAACGGACACCCGATGAAAATCGTCGACGAGTGCCAGCAAGTTTTTGCGACGCGATCGATTTCTGGCACGCAAAAAACAAAAGCCTCGTACCGATATTTTTGCTTATCTCACTCTGCAGATGCATCCACCGACACGTGTTCTACCGACCTTCAATCACTGAATTATTTTATTATACAGATTTCTAGAACAGTCGTGAAAAAGCTTTGCTAATTTATGTTTTTTTCATCACCAGGATCAAGCACAATTATTGTAGGTGAACAAAGGCTGTGTTTCACACAAAGAATTTTTGATAAAACTCATCTTTTGGAGAAATATTCAATGATATTTTTCTTCTTCAATTTTTCGGTCACGGCAACTTCCACACTTCTACGATCTCGTTCGGCAACCTTTAATTAACATAGCTTGCGTTGCAGCTGTAATCTGTTAATTATCTTTTAGCAAAGTTTAATTGAAAATCTCACCTATAAGTCTGAATCGAAACTGATTAGCTGTCGAATATTTATGCAAAGGAAATTTTGCCTCACCGTTAAAAATATTATGGTCCTGGAGTGCAAGGAATTTCACCTGAAATTTAGATCTCTATCTATTCGCCTTTACTTGGAGAATGAACTGTTTAGGTTCGGCGTCTAATTCATTTTTCCCCAGGCGGCAGGCTCATAATTTAAGGTTGTTCCTAATTTGAGAGGCGGGATGCCTCTTGACTTTAGAAATATTTCGGACCATGAAATGAGATGAAAGGAGGGAGGGATTCAAGTAGTTTTCGCCTATTTTCAGGTATTGTTAACGATCCTTGAAAGAAAATTCTGGAAACTGCAAGATATAGACTTTGAAGATACCCGACGATACTCGCGTCATAAACTAAAAGCAGCAGTAATTAACGCTTCAGAGACCTACTTGACTCTCATTCATGGCAAATACCACCACACCAGAGGTAAAGTCGAGTTAAAACTTACAACGATTCGTTCTTGGAAACGAAGTTTTCTAAGTTAGGAATTTCTACGAGAAGGATTAAGAAATATTCATTTACTTTTACAATGCCGAGAATTCCTTCAATTCAATTCTAGAATAGGAAATTCTTCACCTAATCTTCGAGCATTCATGAAGACTAGATATTTATTGCAGATCCATTTATAAATTATAGTGGAAGATTCAGTGAAAAAGATTAATGATACTCTACTGTCGGAAAGTAGATGATGGGTATACGACTCTCCTCCAAAACGTGGTAGAGTTTCGCCGAAAAAATTGGACGGATTCCCAAGATACGAACATGTTTGTTCAAGCGTGCCAGTGAAGTTGCAAACCAATATTGCTGCACGGGAAAGAAAGAGCTGGAAATTTTTCTTCACTGAGTACGTGACTTCAGGATGGGTCTAAAAGGATTTGAAAAATTTAAAATAACGCAATAATAGAATCATGCAAATAATGATCGAAGAAAGATACATCCACAAATCTGTAACACGTTTGAAGCCATTCGAAAAAGGGTTCTTGGACCGTCAAGGCAGACATTCATGATAATAAAAATCTGCTGCACGGGCACTTTCTCATCGCGAGATTCGTTCGCAAGTTTGAGCGCGCCTAGGGCGCGCGTCTTTCAGATCTCGCGCTTCGCAGTCGATGGTAATCTCGTCTCGCACTCCGCGCTCGGCCTTTTTACCTACTTACAGTTGTATAAAAAACTTGTGAAACTGAAAAGCGAAATGTCGACTACTTTGATTTGATGAGTGTGAATTCTCTTTTATTAAAACTTCTCCGGCTTTAACGAAAACATTCTCATCGCACGTCTCGTGCTGCGCACTCGATAAAAGTTTGGCCAAAACGGTGGAGAAGTTTTGTTGCCTAATTTTTTCCACATCTTGTGCAGTTTTTCTAGAAAATTCCATTTTTGGATTTTTAATTTTATTTTACAGATATTTTTCGGGTGACCAACTTTTCTGTAACAATCTTTTGTGTTAGCCTTAGACATTTTTTTCAAAAATGCTATTATTTCATTTTCATAGTTATTTTTCCTGATTGAAATGGAAAATACATATCCTGTTAAAGAAGTTGATAACATTTAATAGTATGAAAATAATAAATGTTTTACATGTCGATAACATAGATGGGATTACTAACAACTAGTCAAAATAAATATTAGAATTAAACAAGAAATAGATTAAAAACTAGAATAGTGCCACACCTGTGTGTTTACGGAGTTGTTATAATTGTAAAATTGGAGCAAGACATGTTGTCTTGGTATAAAATATTGTAGAAGTCTAATGGAGTCACCAGATGATAAGTAGAAGCACGGAGTTAAAAATAAAAAAGAGCAGAAATGAGTCGGAACTTTGCCTATAAAATGGTCACAGTATTAATATAAATTAATATAAATAAGCCATTTGTGTTTAAAACTCATATTGTAATTCTCATTGGTTGTGATTAGTCTCATTCCAATTTTAAAAAGGATTACCGAAGAGTAGTCGAAACGTCGAATGGTATGACTTGAGGGACCTCTCAGTCAACAAGATAAATAAACTTTGACCAGAAGTCAGGAAAATATATACACCTTCTTGAGTTGATAACACATCTAGAGAAATTTTCCTGGTAAAGAACTTGCGTATATTTGATTTTTCCTAATCTTGTGTCCATTGTCCAAAAACTCATTTTTTTCATTTTTATATGCTTTTTTTATAAATGAAGCAAAAACTACTTGTCCTATCAAGAAGTTAATTTTACCAAATTTGTAGATCTTTTCTTGGTACACAATTTTAGTTCATTTATATTTTCCCGTACCTCACATAGTTTGACCAAAAAATGAATCTTTCTATTTTTCATTATTTTTTCTGCGACTAAAATTTGAATTTTCGATTTTTTGAGAAAACTCTAAAAGTTGTAAAGATCATCCTGGAGGGCTCTCAAAAAGAAAAATTTTTTTCCTTTAAACTTTCTTTCATATCTTGCGTTGTTTGGCTGAAAATTCTCATTTTCGTTTATGTTTTTCAATTTTAAAATGCCACAACTCTGATAGTTTTGTTTTTATCAAAAAAAATCATAAGGGTAAATTGTTTCACTTTTTACCTACTGTGTACAAGAAACCGTACTTATACTTTTTGAGCCTTGGAAAAAAAGTCCAAACAAATTTTCAAAATGCTCCCACTCTTATATTTTTGATACAAACTAGCTGGTTAACAAACTCGGCTTGTCTTTTTGGTCCTTCAAAATGGATGCCAAAGCACGATTGAATATGATCATTCTTTCGAAAGTTATCGAGTTTACAGATTATTTTTAAATATTTTTTTGCGATCAAAATTGGAATTTTGGATTTTTTGAGAAAATTCAGAAAGTTGTGAAGTCCATCTTGAAGGACTTCGGAAAAGAAACATTTTTTCCTCTTTACTTTTTTTTCATATCTTCCGTTGTTCTGCTGAAACTTCTCATTTTTGTTCATATTTTCGAATTTTGAAAAAGCAATAACTCTGACAATTTTGTTCTCATCAAAAAACATCGTAAGAATAAATTGTTCCACTTATTACTCACTACAGGAAGCTGTACTTACAATTATCGAATCTTGAAAAAAATGGTCTCAAAAATTTTCAAAATGCTCCTCCTCTTTCATTTTTGATCCAAAATAGCTGGCTAATGAACTTGACCTTCAGTTTCTGACACTGAAAGAGTCTACCAAAGGCCAATCAAATCGATTCGTTTTTTCGAAGTTATCGTGCTCGCAGACAGAAAGACAGACACACTATTAAAAACCTGTTTTTCGGGTTCAGGGGGTCTCAAAACGTGGACATTTGCCTAGAAATAGGGGAATGTAAAAATAGGAAGAATATTATTTTTTGAATGTAGAATATTTCCAATACACACTATCATTACTAAAATTAATGGCATATTTTTTACGCATCAAATATCGGACACACGTTGTGGCGATTAATACAACCTACCCTACTTTTAAATAACGCAAATCATTCCTACTATGGCTAACCTAACACGCTAAAAACATGATGGAAAATCTTGGCCTCGTTGTCCCGCGTTAGACAACTTTTGCTACGAGACTGACTTTTCCATTGAGCAGAGCAGATGTGAAAATATACTGTAAAAGGTAACCTTTTATGTAATTGCTTATTTATATTTTATAACAGGTTAATTGGACAATTTCCTAATGTTCAAAATTAAAAAGTTTCAAAATTGAGATATTTTTGTAGCGTTCCATATCTTTTTTCAAAATGCACCGAAAAATTGTAAAAAGATTGAAAATGAACATGCTAGCAGCGGTATTTCTGAAAATATTCAAAGCCAATTTACTCAAGAAACCTGCACTTATAGATTAGATTAGATTTTCCACTCCATGCATACCCTGTTCGTGTTTCTACATATCAATATTCCTCTCTCCCTTAGGAGATCGTCAGACATTAAACGCTTCAACTCAAATCCTTTCTCGAAATCCCCAATAACCCCAACTCCCATAATAAGCCGCCAAGCAATGCCTGACGTACACAATCCTCTGGGATTTTTTTAAATCTCTGAAACCCTTACCGTCTGCAGCCGGATGTTGTTTTTAAAATGCTCACTTTCGCCTGAACATTTGGTCAGAGGAGAGGAAAACTGCAGGAAACCATAACTCCTGAGTGCCGCGTCGATTATCGACAGTCGAGTTTAGATGTAGACATTCGATAGCTTCGAATGCCAACACCGATCCTCGGCGTCAGATCTCCCCGAACAGTCACCCACCCGAGTGCTAACCGCGCTCGTTCATGCTTGACATTTGAGATTTTTAGACATTTTCACATTTTAAAAAACTCAATAAGAAGTTTCCTTACTTATTCATGAGATCTTTCACTCTTCACGAGAAAAATTTGAAGATTCTATTTTCATAAACAACACAACCCTTTCGACTTCTGGGTTATGAGAATCCCCACCTTTTTTACTTTTCCAAATATTTTTCAAAGATATACAAGTTTAATATTTCTACATGTATACATATTTTCTATATAATATTCAACACTTCTGAATTTTTCCCACATTTTTCCAGATATATTTTGATATTACACGAAAAGATCGTTGAAATTTCACAAATATAAACTTTTTGTGAAATATTGAAAAATAACAGGATAAATCTGGAAAATATTGGGATGTAATAAATATAAACACTATTAAGCAAAATAATTTTGGATCCCGAAATCTTGGAATGTAAGTCGCTTCAACAAAAAAAAAAAATTTATTTTATGAAAAATTCTTTTTCCAGTCATGAAAATCGTTCGGTCAACGTAAAACTCACAAGATGTTTTATGTCCTTCTGGAATTATACATATTTTTTAGATATTCGTCAGAATGGAAAAGGTGAGGGAAGACATAAATTTCTGAATTTTCCAAATATAAAATTTGAAGCGAACTATTTCCTGAACATTTTTTTGTGTCTTTTGCTGTTTGTAAGAAAAATGCAAAAAATTCGATTTTATGAAAAGATTCTAGCATCTATTCAGTCAACAGAAAACTCACGGAATGTGTTCCTTATAAAAGTACAAATGCAACAAATGCCCGCTTCGCTCGCACGTTTGAGCGCGTCTGTCGGATCTCGCACTTCGCGCTCGATGATGAACTCACCTCGCGCTCCGCGCTCGGTCTTTGTACTTCCCTACATTTGTATATAGAACTTTTAAATTCTCTTTTGTTAAATCTTCTTTGACTTTAACGAATACATTCTCATTACGTGTCTCGTGCTGTGCACTCGATCAAAATTTGTCCGAAACGATAGAGAAGTTCTGTTGCTTCATGTGTTTCATATATTGTGTGGTTTTTCTAGAGATTTAATTTTTAATGTTTTTTAATATTTTTTACGATTGAAGCAAAAACTACGCGACTAATGAGAAAAATAATAATAATTTTAAAGATCTTTTTCGGGTGACCTACTTTTCTCTATCAATCTTCTGTCATAGTTTTCGTCATTCTTTCAAAAATTTCATTTTTATAACTATTTTTCCTCACTGAAATGAAAAATACATATCCTGTAAAAAAAATTGATAGCACATTTACAGATATTTTTCTGGTTAAGATCTTGTATCTATTTGTTTTTTCTAGAGCGTGTCCATTGTCCGAGAATTACATTTTTTCATTTTTAATATGGTTTTTTATAAATGAAGCGAAAACTGTACTTTTCCTATCAAAAAGTAAATATTATCAAATTTTTTATAGATTTTTTTTTGGTGCACAATTTTGGTTCATTTATATTTTCCCGTATCTTGCATAGTTAGATAAAAAAATGATCATTCATTCATTTCAATATATGAAATTCTAGTCCTTATTATTTTTTGTGCGACTTGAATTAGAATTTTCGATTTTTTGAAAAAATTCAAAAAGTTGGTTATATATTCTTGTAGGGCTCCTGGAATGAACGTTTTTTCCTCAAAATTTTTTTGATTCCTAGCATTGTTTGGCTGAAAATTCTCATTTTTGTTTATATTTATGAATTGATCACCTTATTACTTACTACAGAAAACCGTACTTACAATTTCTTAGTCTTAAAGAAAATTTCCAGAATGCTCCAACTTTTTGAAATTTTTATTCAAAATAGGTGGCTAACGAACTTGACCTGCAGTTTTTGACACTAAAAGAGTGTACTGAATGCCAATCTATAAAATTACTTTTTTCAAAACTTATACTGCTTACAGACAGACAGACATACATACAGACAGACAGATAGACAGACACATTCGTGAAAACCTGTTTATCGGGTTCAGGGGGTCTCAAAACGTGGAAATATGACAAAAAAGGGGGACGGGGGGACGGGGTAAATTTCATACAAATCTAATACTTTCTCGATGAGAATGTAAAAATAGGTGTGCGTTTTTTTCAGAAATCGTCTTTCAATACTTGCTCTTAAATCGCAACTGGAAATTACTCAAAATTGCGATTACAATTCAAAACCATGAAACATGAAAGTTTGAGTTTGAGAATAACTTTTCTCTTCTTTACGCTCAAAATTCAAATCAGCGAAATTTCGCTGTCAAGCAGCGCATATTCGACGGTACAACCATCAGCCTATAGAGTATACAGCTGAATATCAGCGAATATTCGCTACTCGGAAAGCGGGAAATTTATGCCGCCGATTAGCAGTGAATTTTTTCGCTGATTAGCAGTGGATGTTATGCTTTCAAAATTCGAAACATCTTTGTAACATCTTGTTTCTGTGCCTACAGATAATGCGCATACTTCAAAAGATACATTACAAACTTCTCTCATTTATTTTGCCATGAAAAATATCGTTCGCTGACTGCAACAGCGAAAATTTTGCTTATTCAGGTGTAGAGGGTAAGATAAAAACTGTTTATCCATATTCGAAGAAGTTACTCATAGAATTCAGAATATAGAAATTGTTTAATTTTAAATATTTAAATTCGAAATTGTCTGATTATAAATGTTTTATTCTCATATTATTTGATTCGGAACATTTTCAAGATAAAATGTTCAAATTTTTCGCACTTTCAATTTAAAATTGTCAAATATAAACGTTTCAAACCCTATAAAATTATCAGGAATATATTTTCTACCTGCATCACGCCATACAATATAAAATTACCTACAGAAGCTAGTAGAAAAATAAAAATCTTTCTTGAATTCAAAACTATTCGGAAAAAGGCAAGAGAGGCATTTCACTCCGTTTCAGTGGACTTTTATAATTTTCAACAAAAATACTAAAATAGACTTTTAATCTCAATTGAAGGCATCGTTGACACTATTTTAAATAATTTGTATAGATCCTAGTACGAGGTAATGCTGGTTGATATACATCTAATATAATGAAAATTGTTATTAAAATTTGAGGTAAAAAATTTTTATGCAATATGAGAAATAATTCCAAGCGCGGAGATAATATTTTAGAGTATAAAAGTCTTTATAGAAATGAGAGCCTATCCAAAAGTCTAGCATGAAATAGCAAGCAAATATTCCTCGCATGCATTTCAAAACTTTTTACCCTTTCTGAAGCTGTCGTGACTTTTGTCTCGTTTTTCATCTATGTAGGAGGAAATAGAGAAGTGAATTTGCTCTTTCTCCACAAAAAATCTTGTAAGTAGCGAAAATGGGCACAAGAGTGTCGAAGTTTCTGCATCAACAGTATTTTTTCTGAAATCGATTCCCTGACAAGAAGAACAACATTACTTTTCACATTCATTTCCCTTGTCGTTGTTTAATGCCAAACTTCTCAGGCATCATTAGGCAAAACTATATAACTATAATTTATAGGCACCTTCCGTAGGTATAGGTGAGGCAATCAAGGAGTTCTTCAAGCACTCAAATCCTATAAGAATA
>WSXT02157352.1:0-10140 GCA_011762715.2 Neuroterus valhalla | reverse complement strand
TAGTCTATCACCGATGCTCCCACCTTACTAACATACGTGTACTCTCCCTCTTCATCCCCTGCTATCATACCATTCGCAACCGCCCACCCTCTATCCACCATCCAGTCTCTCAAAATCTGTCCCTCTTTATTAATACACGTGTCCTTCGATCTCCTATCCCAGCTTTCCCCATCCCTGTAGAGACCTCCTTCCCTTCCCATTCTCGCAATGAAATCCCCTCCCAGTACCACCATTCCCTCCTCCCTTTCACCTATTATAGCCCCCACCCTTTCTTTGATCCTTTCCATCCCATCCTTTCTGTACACAGTCACAAACTTGCATGTCATTCCTCCTATCTTTAGGGACCTCATTTGGTCCCCTTGACCCTCGCCCCCACCGTGCCTTCCTTCTTCGACGCCCTCCCTGATCCCTGTTATGATTCCGCCACTAGTCCTACCTTTTTTCTTTACTCTTACCGCCTCTTGGAGCCTCCACCTAAATCCCTTTGAAAGCCTCGGTTCTATTTTACCCCACTCCTTGCCCTCTACCCACGTTTCTACCAGCCCCACCACATCAAATCCCTGTTAAAACCTCCAAAAGTTCTCATCCTTCTTTTTTATCCCTGCTGCGTTCCAAAAGAGCACCTTTATCAGTGCACTGCTCTGCTGTCCCCCTATTTCCTACGAAATAAGTCCCTCTGCACTTCTCTTAACTCTTCTTTCTCCTCGTCCCAAAGCAGCATTCTTTCCTCTACTTTTATTTCCTTGTATCCCACCTTTGCTACTCTTCCTTCACTCCTCTCCTTCCTAGCTCTATCGTTCAACATTCTCTGAATGTCCCTCTCTTCCCACGTCAGATCGTGATCGATATAGATCTTCTTATCAGTTATCCTGCTTCGACTTCGCATCACCGCCAGCTCATCTTGCCAGCTCTCCGACTCAACCACCACTACTTCATTCCCCTTTCACCCCTCGAGTCTCACTTTAACCACCTTGCCCTGACACTCCCCTATGCTTTGTAGCAGAGCTTCTACTCCTTTCCGCTCTTTCCCACTCCTCACCCTCATCCCCCTTATCACGATATTATTCTTTCTATCCTCTTTTTCCCTCTTCTCTATTCTTAACTCCATTGCCCTTATCCTTCCCCTCGCCGCTACCTCTTCATCCTTGTTCCTACGTTCTCCCACTTTCTCTTCTATTATATTCTCAACGTTGTCCCAGATACCTTTCTGCTCCTCCACCATCGTGCCACCATCTTCCATAGCAAACCTAGCCTCCACCTCCTCGAATCTTCTGTCTGTCCTTTCCTTCCACACCCTCATATCCTCTTTCACCTGTTTTTCTTCTTTATTCTTCTATATTCTCCTATATTGCACCGAGAAAAAAATTTCATTGAATCAATGACCCAGGCTTATGAATACGAGCAATGACTCAAAGATGTTGAATCAAACGGAAAATACATTGCTTCAACCAAAAACCTCGTCAAAACAACCGCCCTGCTCCATTGAACAAACGTTGAATGGAGCGGGGTGGTTGTTTTGATGAGGTTTTTCGGTTGAATCAATGTATTTTCCGTTTAATTCAACATCTTTGAGTCATTGCTCGTATTCATAAGCCTGGGTCATTGGTTCAATGAATGGTCAAATATTGGGAAACTAGACCGTATGGAGTGAAACAATAAATACGAGTAGAGCTACAATCTCATTAATTAAGTAATCATTAAACCTCCCGCATCCACAACTCATTCTTTAAAAAAAATATATTTTTATGAAAAGCATTTTCTAAAAATTGTAAGACAGAAAATAGCAAGAAATGTGAGGGATGTAAATGTAAGAAATGTAAGATGTAAAAATGTAATATTCTTTCGACAAAATTCAGAAGAAACCTTACTCGAAAATTTTAGATATTTGTTACAAATTGAATGAGCACATCATTAGTTTCTTATAATACCAGTGGCGGAGCACAAAGATAAAAAAAACAGTGTCAAAAAGTGCCCCCAGGTGGATCACAATTTAAGGTTTTCTGTTTAATTTTTAAGATGGTGGGCTCGGCATTTACTCAAATCCTGTCTTCCAATATTGTGATGTCATATGCACGGCACTTTTAAATAGAATACAAAGAATTTTTTTGGAAAATAATTGGATTCCAAGAAATATCATGGATTTCTAAATATATCGATATCTACATGATGTTATTTGGGATATGCCAAGTTGAAAACAACTTTTATAGCCTTGTTTTTGCAAATTCCTAATCTCTACTGAAGTCGTAAGAATGTTAAAATTTTTTATTGATGCATCCGAGTTTCTTACATTTTACGATGAAATTTAGTGTTCAGAATGCGATCATAAATCGTATATATTCTCTATCAGACAAACATCAAATTCATCAGTTGCATCGTACGGAACATTGTCCACATCTTTATAAGTTTCTAGATTTGAATAATATGAAAGTTTTCGTTGCAATCCTGTTCTCTGCTGTTGCAGTATGGTTAATTACTTTTGGTGAATATATGTTTATAATATCATCTTGTTATTTTATAAGAATATTATCTAGTTGGAATTATAACCAGACCAAAAAAACCATTAAAATTGTCAAAAATAATATATAATTTATGGTCACGCCTGCAGTAATTCATGGGAAATCATCATAAATAACTGGAAATTCCGAATTCTAACTTTAAGTTTAATTCTGGTTTCGGCTTTTTTGGTTTGACTTGGATTGTTTTATTTATACCTTTTTTCGCGTATTTTTGGCCATGTTTTTGGCTAATATAGGAAATTTGAAATTTCCTCTCATACTAAATTTCTGATTTTCTGTACACATACCTTATCAATCCCAGGAAGGAGTAGATCTTAAAAAATTTCAGGAAAGCTTCCAGAAATGGGAAATAATTATGATTGCGAATTCAATTTTCATCTTTAGAAAAACTGTGAATCTGATTCATCTGAATGATGAATTTTGCAAGCAATGAAATTAGGCACAAGTAAAAATAGTACGTTCACTGAAAAGTGCTATTCGATTAGTCAAGTTTGATCTTTTTTACATTATTCGGGACATAGGGATTTGAAAATAATTTTTAGAGACGTGAAACCAATACCTTCTCATTATAATGAGAATTTAATAATGCGAGTGTTTGTTCGAGATTATTCTTTTCTAAATATGCATGGTGTTCAACAGAAAAGGGCATATATAATTTGCTTTTAAGATTGAAATATTTTTCGGCCTACATATTGATAAACTAATATATTTCTAGTTAGCGATTTATATTCTTATGAGTGAAACTTATTGTCTACTTGACTTCTGTTAAAAATAAATCTTGCTTGTTGGAAGAATTACCTTGCTAGTACAAGATTAATTTTATTGGTTCGGAATCACGCTGTATGGTTGAAAACTGAAGAAAATAGTTGGTTGTTTCTAGGTGGTGACTTTTGAAAAAAGGATAACAACTTTCACTAAGCGAACACACGAAAAATCCTAGACAAGCTTAGATCATAAAAAGAATGGTTCAATTTCTTTCTTTAAAGCTTTAGAAAAGTTTATTTCGGATCGGAAAAAGTGGAACATTTCTACCTAAAGTTGATAACCAAGCTGATTAGTAACGCTTTTAAGTCTGGAAGTTTACTGTGCTCAACCAATCTTTTTACAATACCCTTGATGTATACAAATTTTGTCTCCTACTATCCGTATGTCTTCTACATGGTAAATTATTTCTTAAAATTATGTTCTGCTATGAACGCCCTCTTATAGGCAGATAAAGGGTCTTCAATACCAGGTTGGTGTGTTTTGTGTGGAAATTAAACAATAATTCGTTCACAATGATAAAGATATAAAGTGTTGAGATATAAAGACCTCTGAGGTTCGAAGGTTTCAAGTAAAAAGCAGACTTTAAAATTTTTTCCCCAAGAAGGCGAGCCGCGTCGAGGTCCGTTCCGCTAGCACCTCCACAATGGAATTTCCAGATTCCGTTTGCATCTGAATTTTCGGCTATTTTTGAGCACCAATGCCGATTTTCGGGCCCTTTTATTTTTCTCAAAAAACCGACATTTGAGTGAAGGTGCTGGCACCAGCACCCTTACTACAGAAAATTTGACAAATTTGGTAAATACAACCCACCAGAATTTTGGGCTAATTTTTGGCTCTCAGAAATGGCAAAAACCAAATTTCGAAAAACCACCCCTTTGACGAAAACCAACTCCAGAATAAAATATGCACCTTACTCAAATTTGAGCACATTAGAAATATGGGCTCTCCTATTTACTTCGAAAAATCGATATCATCGTCGAGATCATGACGCCAGCACCTTCTTTAGAACACATTTGACGAATTAGGGACATGCGATCAACCAGAATTCAGGAGTTTCTTATGCTCTTCAAAACAACAAAAAATATCTTTCAAAAAACACCCCTATCACGTAGCAGCTACCCTTCAAATGAAATATTCCCTCCATTTTTAACTGAACACAAACTACACAAACTACATCCCGAGAATCGTTCACAAATTAGATATTCAACCAAAAAAGAAAGTCAGAACTTTATATTCCTTCCAGATGCCCATCAAGCTAGAACCTGCACAAAACCAAAAAACAGTTTTTTGGAAACCAGAATTTCGCGTTGTTTCTGTGGTTTCTTTGGGGCTTTGTGGCCCGTATTTCCGTTTCCTTGGGTCAAGTAACTTTTTCTAAAGATAAAATCTTATGTGTAGATGCTATTTTGAATCAAGCTTGCAACTCTTTTACATGGAAATTCGAAGAAGATAAAAATAAAGCCGGATAGACTTTGGGACATCTCTTGGAATCTAGAATGCATCAATATCCAATCTTGGAAAACCACCCTTATGCACGAATATCAACATTGATTTGTGGGCTTAAACCCTAAACGCTGAAAATGTGTGTTCAAAGATCTCTTAAATAATTATTTTTCGTTTAAGTCAGATCTGCGTGATACAAGGGGTCGTTTTTAGCGTTAAGGGTTGCAGCCCAAAAATCAAAGTGGGTGTTTTCGAGGAGCCTAAAAATAACTGAATGGATGGGTGTTTAAGGATCTGGTTAATAATTGTTTTTCGTCAAAGTGAGATCTGCGTGATACAAGGGGTCGTTTTCGGCGTTAAGGGTTGCAGCCCAAAAATCCAAGTGGGTATTTTCGAGGAGCCTAGAAATAATTGAATGGATGGGCGTTCAAAGATCTGGTAAATAATTATTTTTCGCTAAAATCAGATCTGCCTGATACAAGGGCGTGCTTTCAGCGTTAAGAGTCGCAGTTCGAAAATCAAAGTGGGTATTTTCGAGGAGCAAAAAAATAATTGAATGGATTGGCGTTCAAAGATCTGGTAAATACTTATTTTTCGTCAAAGTCAGATCTGCCTGATACAAGGGGGTGTTTTCAGCGTTAAGGTTTGCAGACCGAAAATCAACACAGGTATTTTCGAGTAGCCTAAAATAATTGAATGGATTGGCTTTCAAAGATCTGGTAAATAATTATTTTTCGGCAAAGTCGGATCTGCCTGATACAAGGAGTTGTGTTTAGCGTCAAGGGTTGCAGCCCAAAAATCGAAGTGGGTATTTTCGAGGAGCCCAAAATAATTGAATGGATTGGCTTTCAAAGATCTGGTAAATATTCATTTGTTTGCAAAATCAGATCTGCCTGATACAAGGGGTTGTTTTTAGCGATAAGGTCTGCAGCCCAAAAATCAAATTAGGTATTTTCAAGGAGCCTAAAAATGATTCAATGGATTGGCGTTCAGAGATCTGGTAAATATTTATTTTCCTGCAAAGTCAGATCTGCCTGATACAAGGAGTTGTTTTCAGCGTTAAGGGTTGCAGCCCAAAAATCAAAGTGGGTATTTTCGAGGGGCCAAAAATATTTGAATGGATTGGCTTTCAAAGATCTGGTAAATATTTATTTTTCGGCAAAGTCAGATCTGCCTGATACAAGGGGGCGTTTTCAACGTTAAGGGTCGCAGCTTAAAAATCAACGCGGGTATTTTCGAGGAGCCCAAAATAATTGAATGGATTGGCGTTCAAAGATATGGTGAATAAATTTTTTTCGTCAAAGTTAGATCTGCCTGATACAAGGAGTCGTTTTTAGCGAGGGGCTCATCACTCTCAAATCAATGTGAACGTTAACGTCTACCTTACTGACGTTATTGACATTGAAAAGAATGTACGCGCCTCATTCACTTTAACTGGTCTTTCTAAATAACGAGTTACATTAAAGCTCGCATTGGACTCACAATGATTCCGTATCGCCGTCATTATTTATCATGATTCTTTTCATTACTTCGAGCATTAATAACACGGATTCGAGAGTGATTTGCTCCTTGGTTTTCAGCGTTAAGGCTGCCAGCAGCTCCACAAGGATGTCGGTTTTTTAAGAAAAATTAAAGAGACCAAAAAGGGTATTGGTGAACAAAAAAGCCCAAAAATAGCCCATGATTCTGATGTGCTCAAATTTGAGGTAAGTGCATATTTTATTCTGGGTGCGGTGGCTGCCAGCACCTACACAAGGATGTCGGTATTTTGAGAAAAATGAAAGAGCCCGAAAATCCGCATTGGTGCCCGAAAGAGGCCCAAAATAGCCCATAATTCTGATGTGCTTGAATTTGAGTGAAGTGCATATTTCATTCTGGGGGTAGTTTTTTTGTTAAAAGGGTGGTTTTTGGAAATATAAGTTATATTTATAAATGATCTTGTAATATTATTGCAGACGCAGTAGACGGCGGAGGTCGTGGAGGGGGAGGTCCACGCCGTGCAGAGGAAGGCGCTCAAGGTCAGAAGCGTCCAGGTGAACCAGATGAAGAAGCGGAATCTCCAAAGAAAAAAAGAAACTATCCTAAATTTCGTAAATCACGACAAAATGATTATGTAGTAGAGATGAAAAAACCTGCCGAAGTCGAAATTTTCATTCCGGGTGAAGATAAAAGATATGGCTATGCTCTAAATGCTTTCACTATAATAACTGCGGAAACAAGTCTTCCCAAAGGAACTCTTATTATGTTCTACATAAATCATAATGGTAAAAACAAGAATGAGAAGGGTACCCGAGACGACGAGGATTTTGTCACTCACGAGACAAAGACAAAGAAAACTGTCATAGTGGAAATGAAGGAGCCGATTCGGCTAACGAGAGGTACAATTGATGCTTTTGAAAATCCCGCATATCCTAAAGAAGATGTTGAGTATGCAGCAAAACTAGCAAAGGAAATCGGTGACGTCAGAAGGAAATCTCGCCCGACTCCAGGGCCGCCTAAAGGGCAGCCTCGTAAGAGAACCAATCCTCCTCCCGAATAATATTGTGTTTTGGGCCATGTTACTTTACATGGTTATTACTAAAGAATATGGAGTTTGATGTTCCACGGAAAAAGTGTAATAACCACAACTTCAACTCTTCCGAACCATCACTTCAAAATTTGTACGGTTCATATTCGACAAGATTCAGGATATCGTCTTTGTTTTGTTTAACTAAAGTTCAGAGGATCATGAACTCGTGTTTTTTATAGCCTGTTCCTACATTCCACGTTTCCTCATTCTTTTTTTTCTTGCATTTTTCCAATGGAGCTAAGCATACAATCGGACTACGCACTTTCCAAAATGTGTGCATACAGAAAAGTGGTTCTTTCATTTTCAGATTTTCTGAAACACAATTTTTTTGAAATATAGGTATCTATTAACTTCTTTCCTAAGTTCGACGAACATTACTGGGATTCTTTGTATGGTTATTAATTTTTCAGATGGCTTTGTTGGATTCCCGCGAATCTCACAGAAAAAGCTTTAGTGTTCAATTAAGTTGTGTGCTTAAAAAATGTATTCAAACCTAAAAAATATCTGTTAATCTCTTTTGGCGTCATCAAATAGCTTGAGCAATCTTTTTTCACATCAAGAATCAATCACTATACGAAGTTAACAAGCATAACGAGTATTGTGGACTCAAATTGATAAAATTCTCAATCACTAGTAAAGGCTCTGCTTCAATCATTTTCAATCAGAAAACGTGATTTTTCATTGAAAATTTAACTACTTTTTTAAAGTTGAACTACTTATTTCGGAAGGAATTTTCCTGATTAAAGACTTAAATATTAAGTTGGAAATTGAAAAATTTTATTGGAATTATCTTTTTGGTTCAATCCGACTGTTTTTTATTTGAATTCAAGGGACAATTTTCATAACTTGGATGATTTTATAGAAAAAACATTGATATGAAATTGGTTTCTCAATCTTTCCTAAAAAATGGGATTCCTGAAATTTCATATTATCATAACTAAAGAATAATTTTCATATGATTTTTTATGAATCAAATGATATTTTCGAAAAAGTGCTGAAGAGAATCATGCAAAATCTTGCAAGGGAAGGAATAAGCCCTTTTCATACAAGACGGGAAGAGAATCACGACTAACGCCTGTGGCAGAAGAAAATACACGTAAATATATTATTCATTAAGAATTTTTCCATTCTGATTAACAGTTACTTCGAATTGTAAGCGCGCACCCAAACTAAGATTTAAATTACAGTTAAGAAGAACATTTTCGAATTCTATGCTCAAAATATCTATTTCGATAAAATTGGATAGAATTAGTCTAGATTTCAGCTATTTTAAGGATTCGTACAATTTTGGACACTCCCGATTTTCAAGACTTTGGGTTTTGCAGGAAATTGTAAGATTTGAAGAAGAAAGATATTACGAAAGATCTCAAAAGACTCGAAAGAGATATGATAGCTTTTGGGAGAAATCAATAGTATTCAACATATTTTTAAGATTTTGAATGATTTAAGAAGAAACTTATGGATACGAACTTCAGGAATTTTAACCACTGTTTCAAGATTCGGAAGTATTTCCAAATCTGTCTAGGGATATTAGAACATCTGGAAAGATTGAGGAGAATCTCGAAGATTTCAATGCATTCTAGAGGGATTCGAAAGATTCCATGGAATCTCATAATACTTAGAAATATTTGACAGATTTTGAATGATTCTAACCCATCCAAAGAGATTTTGAGTGATTTTAAAGGATTAAAAGGGATTTGAAAATGATTCTGAAGTTATCAAAGGAATTCAAATGTTATTGGAAAAATAACTCGGTTCCAAGAAATATCATGGATTTTTGAAAGATTTCAAAGATTTCGAAAAATTAAGTCATATCTCGCAATATGTTCATAGAAGTCACGGTAAATCGAAGTGATTTCAATTATTCTAGGAGAGAAACGCGCGCCATTTTAATCAATATTAGTTTAGTTTGAAAGATTTACAGATAATGAATTTATTTTTCTTAACGTACATATGGTCAATTTTGTAATATTTTGAGAATGTAAAAAAATATTATTCCTCATCAGAATAGTAGCATTGCTTCGCTTGTTTTCTTCGTCTTTACTTCGCACAACTCTCTCCTTTTCTTCTACACTCCTTCTCTCCTCCACCTTACTCTTTTTCTCTCTTAGCTTTCTTCTTTCTCGTTTCCTTCTTCTTACGTTCTCTTCTTACCTTTTCCTCTTTTTTTGTGACCTCTCACTTTCCCTCCATCACTAACCCTCTTTTTTCATTCTCCCCTTCTTTGTTAACTTCCCTCCTTCTTTTCTTTTCTTATTCCGTCCTTCTCTTCTTCACCTGACTCTCTTTCTATTGAGACTTTCTTTTTCTCTTATATCTCTTCTACCCTTTTCTTCCCCTAAAATTCATATTTTCTTCTCATCTTCTCCTCTTATTCTCCTTTTTCCTCCTTTCTGCTACCTTTCTCTCTGCCACTCAACTCTTTTCTTCCTTGTGCTTTCATTCATTCCTCCTCTTTTTCTCATTACTGTGTTCTTCTCTTCTTTCAACTCTCTTCTCTTTTTCTCTTTTCTTCCTCTTATTCTCTTCTTTTTTCCTTTCATTCTCCGATAATTCTATCCTCTTCTTCATTTCTTCTTTTCTCCTCCCTGTTTTCCTTCATATGTTAACGCTCTTTTACAGTTCTTATCTTATTCACTTTTCCCATTAATCTGTATTCTTCACCTTCTCCTTTCTGCTCCCTTTCTCTCTGTCACTCAACTCTTTTCTTCCTTGTGCTTTCATTTGTTTTTCCTCTTTTTCTCATTACTGTGTTCTTCTCTTCTTTTTTTCTTCTTTCAACTCTCTTCTCTTTTTCTCTTTTCTTCCTCTTATTCTCTTCTTTTTTCCTTTCATTCTCCGATAATT
>WSXT02157341.1:0-10140 GCA_011762715.2 Neuroterus valhalla | reverse complement strand
ATACATATTCGTTCGTTCGAAAAACAATTCTTCGATCAAAACATGACACATCAAGTTATCAAAATATTCATAAAATACTCTTTGACTGAATATTATGTTATTACCTTCAAGTTACAGGAAAAATAATTTTTTCTCTGGAAATGTGCGAATTCACGAAGTCAAATTTTCAATGGAAAGAATTTTTTTGTATTATTTTAGTTATCGTTAGAAGAATTATTTATTTAATCGCTGAATTTAAGGCATTCACTCGTTTTGGGAATTTCACAGCGTCATATATTTTATAATTCTGATAAATTGGTTTGACCTTTGTCTCCCCGTTTTTGATTATTTTCGATATGGGCTGTTCCGGCGAAGAAAATTATAACAAATGTATGTGTCCCTTTAAAATCTACAACTTGAATAAAAATTATGTTCCAATACCAATAATAATTTGAAATTTAATGAAGAAAAGCATGTATTTCCGGGGTTTCGGGCCAATTTTTGTGGAATTCCTCAGAATATTGTTTAAGATAATTATTAGGAATAAATGTTACGCAGTTGATTTTTAAGCAAAAAGACAAAAAAATGAGATCACAGGTTCTACTGTTTTCTAAAATTTGTATCTTACTCTCAGATAAATTAAAAACGTTTCTATCTGTGAGTTGATTTACACATATAACCTTGTTTACTTTTTGTCGTAAATTGTTGCAATTAGGGCTCGAGTACGATAAAAGTAAAAGCATCTTGGCAATTTATTCCTGACCTCTGACACTGATTTAATCTTCATTATGATTTTCAATTTTGATACCTCGTGTCAGGTTCTACTAAATTTTGTGAAGGTTGGATAGGAGCCTTATCGTGTCAGTTATTACGTGAATTGAGCGCTCATTTTATCAGGGTCAGGTGTAATTCAAGTTCTTTATTAATTGACCTCGCCTTTTACTTTGTGATGAGGAGAAAATAGCAAATTCCTTTCAAACGAGCTAACCACACTATTAGAAAATGAAACTTACACTTCTGGATGTTTCATTCTGTAAAAAACATGTAAAAAGAGAGTACCAATTACGTTACAAGCTTCCGAGATAACACACAAACGTTTTCAAAACGTTTTCTGGCAAACCAAAAACGTTTGGAATTTTTGGTAAGAAAAACGTTTCGAAAACGTTGGACTCTTCCGCTGATTTTTGAGACTCAAGTAAATGGTCTGAATACCATTGAAACTATATGAGCTACTGAATAAAAATTTCATTTTTTGATCGAACATTCTTTAAACCTCCTTAAAAAATTTTCTTAAACGTTTTTTGAACATTTTCCGAACGTTTTTTGAACGTTTGATAAATGTCTTGCAAACGTTTTAGAGACGTTTGTAAATTTAATCTGCTCAATGTTTGCTTGGGTTAACGTTAACCAATCGTTTCCAAAACGTTTATGTAAAGTTTTTTCCACTCAAAGTATCAAAAATGTGCGGAAGTATCCGACGTTTTGAAAACGTTTTTTTACAAAAATTTAGAAACGTTCCAAGGTTTGACAGAAAGCGTTTGCAAGACTTAGTTGAAAATCATGTGTTATTCAATAAGTTTATCTTTCAACAATGTAACCTTCGATATTCCTCTAACATTAACTATTACCGAAACAACTTTTCTTCAATCAAACTGAAATCTGAAATTCTTTGATTAATCATTGGGATCTCTTTCTGATAATATAATTGAAAACGTTGCATTTTTCAAAAGTATAACCATAACATTTCTTGAAGACCTGTCTTTTTCTTAACAGTCTAAATATTTAAGCTTGGAAGGAACCAAGGAACATGTATCAGAAGTATAAAAGCTACAGTAACGTTCTCCTAACATAATTATTTACAAAATTACCCTCCCGAAATTTAACCGAAATTTGCCTTTCTTAAAGCTAATTATAGAAAAGAGCATGCGAAAATAAGGTAACAAGGTCCTTATTCTATCAACGGAAGGTTACAAATTAAACATCCTGAGTAACACGCCTAGATTAAATCCCATTTATGCATAGTTTCCTGCCCAATTTTTTAAAAACAATACGAGCTACTTTTTTATCCTTATTTGATAGATAAATGAAATTGACTCACTCCTTTAGAAAATCTTAAGGAACAATTTTACACAATGATTTTTAATTATGGCTCTTCTAATTCCATCGTATTGTACCTGTAAAACGCGTTAAAAGAATCTAGAAACAACATTTTTATGTGCATTTCTCCCCAAAGACGACTTCTCTCAATTTTTTTATGGCATTACAATTATTATTCGATAAAAAAACCATTTAAGCATTTTCTAACTGATTTACAGTTGTTTGAACAATTATTAGTATTGCATCATTATTGAAGTGTATGTTTCGTACTGATTACTTATCATTACAATAAATTCAACACGTAAATAACGCGTAACACAGCTTTCTAAATTTCGCTATGTGACAGGAATGTTACAAGTATTGAAAATGTTACAAGGATGTAACCATAACGAGACAAGGTCCTCCTTTCCATAGCACTAATTACGAATCAAACTTTTTACATCCTATATATCAACCTTTTTAAAACCTCAGTTTTCCGCAGTCGTTCCTTTGTGGAGTTTAAAAGAACTTCTCAGATGCTTGTGCAGAATCGATCCAAGTCTCGTTTTGAAAACGTTTTCCGGCAAACTTTCAAACGTTTGTAGATTTTTGTGAAAAAACGTTTTCAAAATGTCGAATTCTCTCTCACAGTTTTGATACTTTGACTGAACAAAACTTTTCATGAACGTTTTGAAAACGTTTGATAAACGTTAGGTCAAGCAAAATTTGAGCAGAATAAATTTTCAGACGTCTCTAGATCGTTTGCAAGACATCCATCAAACGGTAACGAAACGTTCATCCAACGTTTGCGAATAGTTGAAGAAGGTTTGATGAACATTTGATCGAAAAATAAAAATTTTTTTTAGTAGCTCTTACACTTTCAATATTATTCAGACCATACCCTTATTTCTAATATTAACTTTTCTGAGTCTTTTCTGATGAACATATGTTTGAAAGTCGTATATATAGTAACTACTATAGTTTCCTGCCACTTGCGAGAAAGATTACGCTATCTATGGAATAAATTTTTTGATCCACAGTTTACAAAACGTTTGTGATACGGTCGTATTTTCGATCGTTCAAAATTTTACTTCTGAAACGTTTCTCAAACTTCTTTTAAACGTTTTTCAAATCTTTTTTATACGTTTTCCAACGTTTCGGAAACGCTTCAAATACGTGTTGAATTCGTAGTCACTAAAAATGTAATTGGTCAAACGTTTTGAAAAGTTTTGTTCACTTGAGTCCCAAAAATCAGCGGAAGTATCAATTAAATTCCATCCATTGAAATAATTTAATATGCAAATTAACACCTTGAATAGAATCAATATATGTCAATGTAAGTGGAAGCTGCTTTCGAAGTTTCATTCACACGTAAGAGTAGACAAACCACGTTCTTGTTATTTTTAGAGTTAATTTTTCGATGATAAAAGTGAAGAGGTAGGGATGCGAATAGCAATTTTTATATCGATTCGATTATTCTTACTCACTTCAGATTTCGGAAAATTAGTTTATTAGAGTATAAGAAACATCTTGAGCCAAAAAAAAATGTCACGAGGAATCGCATTATTTCGATATCAATTTCAGAATTTTTATATAATTTTTCTTTGCGAAAAGGTGCCCTGAACTTTAAGGGATTTGTAGGATGTGTGTGTGTAGGATGTGGTCAAAAATCCCGTACGGCTTGTGCTGTGCAACAATAAGTATGTAGTTGATCAAGGATATTATTTTTTTACTCAAAATAGCCTCATAATGTATCATAATTGTATTATTTGAAAAAATATTTTTGTCATATGGCCTACCCCTTTTTCCCGCCTTTCATGTCGTGCAAGAGCAGATGTTCTTCTCAAAGCTTTGCCCAAGGCATAACCTTAGATCAACTGGACGTGCTTAAAGTGATAAAAGAAAAAAATTTACTAGAAAAAATTGATTTATTGTAGCCCTCTGATATATCTGCTGAACAAAAGATGGAGCGAACTGAAACTCTATTTTTCCTTTATAAGTGTACCATTCACCAGGTCTTGCATGCTGTTTACTTATTCAGGGTTCTTTGCTGCATTCCTTGAACAGCCTAGAATAAAACTGTGATAGACCGTTTTGTTGAAATAATATCAATCATCAAACATTCTTGATTTTTGAGTGACTATTAAACATGATTTACTACACATAACACTGGCTGTGAACCACAAGGCATCCGGCTATCTTGAAATTTGAAAGCTAAATAGAAATACTCTATACATTTCTTGTCACTTCTAGGTCTCGCTACCATGCAGCAGAGAGAATGCAGGCACAGAACTATACATCGCAATTTGAGCTTCATTTATAACAGTTTCATGTGAACAATGACTCAGCAAGGTCCTTAATGGCAAAACAGAATGTTACAAACGAAACTTACCAAGTAAAACGCCTAACTTATACCTCATTACCCTTATTAGTTAGTGTAAGTGTTACCAAGTTAAACAAGGTGTGATTTAACGACTTGTTGAAGTACACAGTTTTATTTTGACAGCTTTGGCGATCATACGCCAAAATCTATAGACATTGCATGGTGTGTTTTTTTTGTACTATGCAATAATAGGCCTAAACTCTATGCATGCATGCAGAGCAGACAATCTTTCCACGGGGTATATATTATGACTACTGAACTGCATTATATCCTGGATAGAAGATAGCCATGTATTCTAAGGTTGAAACGCGGACACTTTTCAATGACTAATAATGCAAGGTGTTCCGAATCGGCATGTTAATATAGTCAGCTGACTTGGGAACATACTCTAATTTTCGGGTCCGACTCGGCCTGCATTCGTGCTGTCATCCACTATCCAGGGTTGTGCAGATCAGGCCCGCAATTGTGACGTCATAAACTATCAAGGGTATTGTACAGATCAGACCTGCATTTTTGACGTCATCCTCTATCCAGGGTATAATACAGAACATTGTCATAGGGCCCTCTATTGAGTGGGAATAATCATGCTACCATCTTGGTTCAGAAAGCTATAGGTAGAAGAACGGCACACTCTTCTACTTCAAGGACCATGGCATAAATTTGAAATAGCACCTGTCAAAAGAAACCCACATTGTTGGTTTAGCATACCCAAAGTTCCAAAGTAATGTAAGCACCGTTCAGATTCTACCTGCAACAGAATTTACTCCCAAGTTTCTACTGTGAGTCAGTGAAAACAGTTCGTACTAGTTTTTAGCTTTAGTTCCTTAATAAAGTCCTGAATAACTTCTCAGATCGCATCAGAGGAATCGATTTAGGTTTCGTCGTGGTTCTGCGGAAAAATTGCATGAATACTGGATTAATGTAACAATAAAGTAACGAGTTCCGTGTTCAGGGCCGGCGGAAGAGGTAGGTACGGTGGGCAGCACTACCCACCTGGAATTTCTCGAGGTGGGTAATTACCCACCTGAAAATCAGAACAGTCGATTGGGAGCTTGACCAATCAGCGCAATAGTCATATTCACAGGAAGCTGACCAGCTTGATGTTCAAATCTTCATGAATGAATTCATTTCTAGAAATTTGAAACGAACCTCAACGTTTACGTTTAGTGAGTAAAGTGGTGTTTCATAGGATCATAGGAAGAACCTTTTGTAACTTAAAACGATAAACAAAAGTAATGAAATTGGTATGAAACAATGTGACAGCTCACTACTACGTTTTTCATGTGAGACTTAAGAACTAAGTACAAATTCAGGAATACCCCCCCCCTCCCCCTTCCCCCCCGCTCCTTGGTAAGAAAAACTACCCACCTGGGCTGAACGCTTTTCGCTGGCCCTGTCCGTTTTTCCATAACAGAATGTTACAAATCAAACTTTCTTAGTAACATGACAAAAGTTCACATATCATTTCAATCTAGTTTCTTACCCCAGTCTCTGGAAACGACTCGAGGCAGTTTTTTGCGTTAATTCCTTAGTAAAGTCTTAAAGAACTTCTCAGATCGCATCTGAGGAATCGATCCAAGTCTTGTCGTGCCTCTGAGGAAAAAGTGCATGCCTTCCGGATCTGCATGCTACAAAAAGATGTTTCGTGCCTAGTTCTGAAGGTAAAATTACTGAGACATGGGCAGTCCTGCGTGTCCGGCGACTCTTGTTGCAAAGTCAGCGGTGCACTTTGCGTTTAGTGAGCATCGGGACTTTCGTGACTTGGACGACTTGACCCGATTGATGATGGCGCAAAACGACGCCATTATAAATTCGTCCTTCCACGTCGAAAATCATTTAACTGCCGCTCTCTTTTCAATTCCACGAAAAGGAATCGAGGGTAAAATATCCTTCCGTATGTAATTCAGATAGCTTCTGCTGCTTCGAGCGATCAATGTTTTCTCCTTGTGCGGCATTAGGAAATTATGTATGCACTATTCTACGTCTTGTAATGCTATTTGAATTTTATTGCTTGAGCTATGAGGATTGGGGAAATCAATCTTTTTTATTGCTGCAACTTTACGAGGAATTGTAAGGAAAATTGTTTTGTTCGATCTCAAGCATGAGAAAAAATGTTTTGTTATGTTTCTGTCACTCTTACGTGAAGATTATATCCTCGAAAATATATTTATAATAATGATATTGCAACTGTTGGAGATAGTACACTGTGAACAATCATAACTCGCAATTAAACATCTGCAATACAAAATTTACTGAATTGATTTTTGTATCATTGAGCCATAATCCCTAACGAGATAAGCGTAACTCTCAAAGAGTTGGTTAAATTGAATTGAATTGAATTGGTTAAATCGAATGCACCGAAGGACACCAGTCTCCCGCGAACATGTCAACAGTGTGCGGTAGTAATTCATTATTTTGAGAGATGCAAAGCGCCTAATATTTGAAAACACGGTGTATGGGACTAATTTATCGTTTTCGGACTTTGAACTGTCACATCTTTGAGATGAATGAAGGGAATAGGTTGAAAAAATCATGTATACTGTTTGCAGCCTCCTCCATTCATACCAGAGATCCATACAAATAAACAAAATTCTAAAATTGTTACAATTGTAACGCAGATGTCCCAGTAATCGGGACAGAAAGAGATTTTATTGACTTCAAATATTGAAAATTGTTTTAGAAGAATGATTTGAAAACTTGTTTGTACTGATTGAAGTATTCAACATGGCAGGGCCGTAGAGACAATATCCGGGCTCGGAGGTAACCATGCATGGCTCCCTCAACCGGGCCCCCCTCAACATTTGTAAAATTAGAATTTTGTGAAGGATTGAAATTGCGGGCCCGGGGGGAATCCCCCCTTTTCCCCTCCCCTCTCGTCAGGCCTGCAACATGGAGGTGTATTTTTGTATTCTAAATATACTTCAATGAAATTAAAGACGTATTATTACTTATTAGTTTTGAATTGATCAAGAACTCGTGAGATGAAATCCGTCGTAACATAACCAAAAAATCAAAACTTCTGATAGTACATCATTCCACGGGATACAAAAATATACAGGCAAACAAAAAAAAGGTGATGAATAAGTTGATTCTCCATAAAAGAATATTGATTTCCTACCAAAATGATGAGTTTTTGAAAAAATAATGAATTTTCACCCTATAATAAATCATCAACTAAAAATATTAATTTCAGAAAAAGATTTTCATTTTTAACCTACTCGTTGAATTCGCAAAGAGGATATATAAATGTTTGAACTTGAATGTTTTTTTGATATACCAAAAAGACGAGTTTTTTGGTAAATACATGTATTTTTAGCAAAGAATGATGAATTTTCAAAGGAGAAGATCAATTTTCTAAAAATAAAACAAGATTGTCAAGAATGTAAATAGTAACGAAAATTGTGATACTTAATTTTCAGTCACATACATACATAAACTTACTTAGAAGTTTATTCACAAAACAGTTCAATTGAACAAAATGGATGAGTTCTCAACAAAGGAGATTTCAATTCCAGATCAAAACCAGTTACACTCGACCACAAGAGAAAAATTTCCAACAAAATAGTTGAGTTTCAAGCCGTAGTACGAATTCAAGAAAAAATAGGAGAAAATTTTCTCAAAATGAATTTTCAATACGCAAATAGAAATGTTAAACAAAAAAGTTCGTCTTCAATAAAAAATCTGAATTTTCAATACAAACCACTGATATTTGGATTTCTAACGAAAGAGAATAATGTTTTACTGAAATTACACAGACACACAAAGAAAAATCGATTTTAGCGTTCGGAGGTCAGACCATGTTTGCTATATGTTTTTGGGTTCGCTGAATCCGAATCCGAAGTCCAAAAAAACCAGCACGTCAGGTTTTCGACATAACCTCAAAAAGTCTTCAAAGACATCCTGAATTGAAAAGTATAATGCTGGGCTGAGAGCCGGACCTTGTATATTATATGTTTTTGGAGTCTCTGAATCCGAATCCGAAGTCCTGTTTACAGTTGACCCCATCACCTCAGTTTTCGAAATAACCTCAAAAAGTCTTCACAGACACCTGGAAATGAAAAGTTGTGCTGGTCTGAGTGCCAGACTATATTATATGTTTTTTTGGGTCGCTGAAACTGAATCCAAAGTCCATTTCACCCCATCACGCCAGGTTTTCGACATAACCTCATAAAGTCTTCAAAGACATCCTGAATTGGAAAGTATAATGCTGGACTAAGGAGCCGGACCAGGCTTGGCTTAAGGCACGGGCAAGCTGGGAAGCTGCCCAGGGCGCCGTCGGAAGGGGTCTTGTCTTTGCCTTATGAGGGGGCGCCGAACACTTGTTTGTCCATTTGTTCGCCCAGGGTGGCAAACAACCTCGAGCCGGGCCTGCGCCGGACCATGTATATTTGTTACGTTCCGACTTTCAGATCCAGAGAATTTGGAATCAGCCCAACGCTGATTGGCTGGTTCCTCCGATGGTGGTTCGTGCTGCTTTGTGTCAATCAGAGCACGGGCACGTAACCCCGCGTACGTGAGATCTATCGCGTCAGAGCTTTTCGCCCCCAACGCATATCGATCTATGTGCGTTTCTGAAGATTTTTTTATGATCAAACTAGATCACGTACGCCAGTACCTACGTGACAATTCTACTTTTTAAATTGAGATATCCATAACGAGAATAAAGAAAAAGAGGGAGTATCGCATGATTTAATAATTTCAGCAAACTACACATCGTTTATTTTCAGATTAATTGTTAGTTTTATGTCAACTTGAATTTGAACGTTATAATAAATTTATTTAAACTTTCATAGATCCTATGGTTAAACTAATTCCTTCTTTACCTTCTGAGTATTGATATTTTAATTAACATTATCGACGGTGCTGCGCAGCCCGTCACACCTTTCCCCTTATTTTTAAAAGTTGTTTCGTGTTTGAAAACAACTTTTATTAAATTGCGAAATTTTCATCAACTAATTGAGAAATCATAATCTTCATTTTGAATGACTTCCACGGACCTTCCGATTTACATATCTTTGACTAAAGTTAAGAGTGTGTGGAGAAGGGTATCTAATGGACCCTTTTATTACGGTACTGTGAAGTGCGGGGTAAGCGTGGGGAATGGTGACTACAGTGCCTATTGTCAAAGTTTGACATATTGTAAACATGTGTCGTCGAGAGGTTAGTTTTAGGAAAATCCTCTAAAAAACTACGTAGATCTTTTTTTTTTGTGGTAATTCGTGGAAGGAGTTTTTTTGTTCCCCTAAGAGAAGTGAACACATGAGTTAACTATGGATCTCGGCACGGTGTTTTATGGTCCACTAGTCGTATCGAAGTTGTGACTCAAAAGGTTCTAAGTGTCGGATTTTTTTTTTTGCTATCCTTTATTTTTTAGAGAAACTTAACGGGTTGAATGGTAAGTGATTTTATATATTATATTTGTAGCTATTTGATGGAGTTCCCTGATTTTATATTGAGAAGGTTTGCAACAATTGATTTAGATGTTAAATAAATTATTTTTATAAAAAATACTGCATGCAAAGAGGGGAAGGTTAAAGGTAATTAATAATTAGATCATAATATTTGAATGTATATTTTTTTTATTTATTTCCAAGGGTTCTTTTAATCCCGGAAAAGCGTTTGCTGCGATTGAAAATTCCTCTTATTATGTTATTTAACCTCAAACCTAGATAAAAAAAATCTGCCCGCTGCGCGGGCACATT
>WSXT02157330.1:0-10140 GCA_011762715.2 Neuroterus valhalla | reverse complement strand
GTAGACATTTCGCTTCTGAGTTCACAAGCTCTATATAAAACTGTAGGGAGGTACAAAGGCCGAGCGCGTAGCGCGAGATCCGAAAGACGTGCGCCGTAGGCGCGCTCAAACTTGCGAGCAAAGCGAGCAGTGCGCGAAGCGCGCTATGAGAATGTGTCCGCGCAGCGGGCAGATTTTTTCACTTGAAGTTAGTGAATATTTAATTTTATTCAACAAAAATCATTATTTATTCAAATTATTATTCTTTATGGCTTTCTTCTCTTAGATTAGTGGTAAGAATTGCGATTATATCTAAACTCTTAATCTTTTTGACCACTTTTCACTTGGTGATATTATAATTAATGCGAATTACAAACATGCTTTTTTAAACACTTTATTATTGTTCATAACCATTTTCTTTCAGATAAGTGCTAGAAAATTATGGTACTTCCTGAAATGGTCGGAAATTCAACTCAGTAGTTTAAAGTGGAAAAACTTTTTTAAAAATTCAATTTTTGCGTTGAAGATTTAAAACTAAACGTTAACACAACTAAAAAGGTAAAGCAAAGTTTTCATTTATATTCTCTCCCTGTTACGGGTCTGGGAGTCTCTCTATAACCTTCTCTCTATTCCCCCGCACACCTCACCACTAACTCAGGGGTGAGGGGGACCTACAGTTTGAGGTAGTTTCCGAACCACCAAGAGCAACAGCTACTTAATACTTAGAGAACTTGCAGAACTTTAGAGGTACTCTCTCTGACCCGCCGAAGCTCTTCCAGAGTGCGAGGCGGGAATCGAACCCACAACCAGACAGCGCATGAGTCCAAAGCTCGTGCCTTAGCCCCCACGACCAACTGACCACTCTAGGAAAAGCAAAGTTAAACATTTCAGAAAAAAAGGAAACTTTCTAGTAATAATCCAAGAGAAGATAACCATAAACAATAATAATTTATTTAAACAATTATTTTTGTGAAATCATTCATTTAGTGAAATTTGAATTTCGAATTTTCTACTGAAATAAATTATCGATATTCAACGCAAAAATTGAATTTTTGGGACAGTAGTCCAACTTGTAACCAAAGAGTTGAATTTTCGACCTAAAAATATAAATTTTTAATCAAAAATAATAAATGGGTAATATTTAAAAAAAATTCAAATTCCATTCAGTGCAAAGTTGAACATTTCAGAAAAAAACCAAAACTTTCTAGCACTTATCTACGAGAAAATGGTTACAAACAGTAATAAATTGTTTCAAGAAGCATGTTTGTTAACTAGCATTAATTATTACCTCACTAAGTGAAAAGTGGACAAAAAGCTTAAAATTTTAGGAGAAACCGCAATTTTTTAGCACCCATCTAAGAGAAGGAAGCCAAAAATAATAATTACTTGTTTAAACAATTATTTTTGTTAATTTATTTAATAATTAACTCACTTCAAGTGAAAAATGGGCAAAAAGTCAAAAATTTGAGAAAAAACCGCAAGTTTCTATTACTAAGCAAAGAAAATATTATTAGCAATAATAATAAACTCTTTGAACAATTATTTTTCTAACATGAAGTAATTATCACATTAATCTAATTGAAAAGTGATAAAAAGTTAAAAATTTCAACAACAAAAAACGCAACTTTGTAGCATTATCCTAAGAGAATATTGTTATAATTGATAACAAATTGTTTAAACAAATATTTCCGTAACTTTCAATAATTCTTACCTCGCTTTAACTGAAATGCTGAAAACAAGTCGCAAAATTCAGAAAAAAAACTTGACTTTCTAACCCTTTTCTAAGAGAAAGTTGCTAAAAATAATAATTAGTTGTTTAAACAATTTAAATAAACATATAATTATCAGTAAAAAGTAGTATTTCATGTATTTGAAACAATCTGCGTTAAAATCCCGCAAAAAATCATAATTAGCGCCAAAAACTCGAAAAACCCATTTTTTCACTTATGGGGTTTTTGTGGTACCCTATAAAACAGATTTATGGGGGTGATATTTGAAAAGTAATGTTTCATTCGCAATGTGTCACTAATTGTGAAGAAAAATGGTGAATTTCGAGCTCGATTCACTAATGTTGAAAATTAATAATAAAATTTACAAAAACGTCTTTTTTTCTTATGGGAAATACGTGTTACACTTTATGGGGCTTGCGCCACCTATAAGTATAATTTTATTTCAGAACAAGAGAAATTCGTTTATTCGTTTGTGGATTCGAAAAAATTTCCGGGCGTTTTTCATAACAATTAAACAAACATTTTTTCAAATGCATTTTTGGTCCACCCTAATCAACAGTCGTTGAGTAAGTAGAAACAGTGACTAGGAAAAGTAGGAGTAACTTATCAGTAGCGGTTGAGTAGGTTAAGTCCAGGGACGGGAAAGTTTTCGACCGATGAACTTTGTAGGTTACCAAGGGACGCATCATAGGTTCATTAAATTGCTGTGATTTACACAGATGACCAGCCTTATCTATGAGCCTTTTGCGCGTGCTTTGTACACTCGATTTGCCATTTGGGACATCGATCTCTGTTCCACTTTTTAAAGCTGTCTTATCCGATTACGTGGACGTATAGTGGAAATATCGTTTTTCCTCCCAAAGCACTGCATATAGATATGAAGTGGAAAATATAATCTCCAATCTTCGGAGACTAAAGGATGACATTATTTTAGAAGATTTACGTGAAGCTTTCATATTTTAAAACTCCGAAAGAACTGTTTTCGAATAAACGTTACGGAAAAAACATTTGCTCCTTCAGTTGCATAAATAAGAAGAATAAAGTCCAGTTTGTTCTCCAGTATTTTTAGGATAGATAAATTCATAAATGATTGTTTGTACTTTCATTTATTCTTTCCACAGACATTCATCAAATTGATTTATAAATTTATCTATAAATTAACGAAGATATTTTAGTTCCTAATCTTGAGGAATCTCTCTGGATTAATTTGTTTCTTGCGGCTCTCATTAATCCAGGAGTAGGTCATTCTACATCTTTAAGTAAATACACACATACCTGACAGTCGGCACAGTTCAAATTCAATCTCTTCGCAAACAAGTCCGTCTAGCTATTGAATGAGTAAATCCACCCCTTCCGCTACCTTCAATTTAGAAAGGGTGGTGGGAGCCGAAGCAGTAGCCCCAGTTACGGCCACCAAATGGAAATCGATTTTGGATGTTTTCTTTAATTATTCTCACTTTGTCTTTCCCGATTCCCTGTGTTTCATGCCTTGAAAAATTCAGCCAGTATTTGATATCAGAAAAATAATAAGGTAGTAAATAAAGAACGACTCTTAGCACCACTTAAAATTTTTAAATATTCAAAATTAATTTTCTTTTCTTTCTAAAAATGAAAAATGGCCTTATTCAAGCAGAGATACTTTCAATAGTGATTTCTGCGTTTAGTTTTCAATTCCTGTATCACTCTGTTGTGAATTCATTATTGAAGGGGAAGGATCACCCAGAGAGCCATTCATCCCCTTACATTAGCAATAATGACGACGAATTGGAACTGGAGAGGCCTCTTGAAGCATTCCCTCTCTAGAGGCCACGAATAGAAGCTTGGTGACAGGAAGATATGGCAAATTTCAAAGAGAAAAATGGAACAAGAGCTGGAAAAATGAACTCTGGAGAAATCGAATACTTTCTCACACTCAATTTCTCTTTGAAAATTCTAAGAGCTCTATGAGAATCAAGAAATTATTACTTATCCAGAAGCCTTATTGGTTTGCTGCTTTTTCAATCATAAATACTGTTTCGTCACTTTTGTCACAATTCCCTATAGTGCGATAAGGTAATAATATCATCTGGGTGCAAAAGCGACGTAATTTCCGCTGAAAGTAACTGCATTTTTCCCTAAGAGTGAAAGGGTGTTCGAACATGCACTACCCTTCATGGGGGATCCACGTCTATATTGAATTGTCTGACGTGACTGAAAAAGCTGGTTAGGCAAACGAACCCGTAAGAGGATTTGACTAGAGTCTAACATATTTTTTCGCACATTTATTGTCGTTTTTATTATAAAACTTATGTTGATTGAAGAACTGTCCATTTTGCATTAATTTTTCATACACTAAAATTCCATTTTTTATACAGTAAAATGCAATTTTTTATATATTCATCTGAAGATTTCTTTCCTCAAAGTATTGTTATTTATAACTATGAATATTTTGCTAGCAGAATAATATTCATAAATCAATTCTTCTCAACTTCTTTTATGTATAACTATTAGTATGCTACCTAGAAATCCGATTGAACATTCCTTCCAAATTCTCCTGATGGGAGAATATGTCCTTTAAGGCAGAATATGCGTGACGTCAATTGGAGACGACGTTAGTGGTTTAGTCCAAACTTGGGGCTTTTGATTCTAGCTTCTGGGCTTGGTGTTATATACTGTCATTTGCTCATTAGCCTGCAGAGAATACACGGAAGATGCGGGTCGATAGAGCTCTTATCTCGCCTGCTCACAATCCCTTCATACATTGACTAAAAAATCTACTCATAAACAAAATGAACCTACTAAATTTTAATCTAATCAAGCTTAATCCTTCGAACATATTCCTTCGAATATTTATAATATCTATTCGCTCCATTTTTTCGAAAATTCCAGTAGAATTTTTATCTGGTGTTTTTCCCTTCTGTCAGCATCAGGTGTTTCATTTCATCAAAATTGTCGCAACGAAATAAAGATTGTTATTTCAAAAGGAGGAATATTGTATCGATTTCGGAAATAGAGTAAATTATTCAAATTGGAATTAGAAATTGTATTTTGACACTCTATCAGAAGTAAGATCAAATAAATACTATTGTCGTATTAGCAGGAGGGAAAAAATTGATACCTCGATCAAAGCTGGAAAGTGTATAAAGCTTTTAATGAGTGATAAAAGGAATTATGGATGCTCATCCATTCCTCTGCATAAAAGCATCTTTATTTATCACCATAAACCATTAAAGAGGACATAAATTTCCTTTGGTTGCCTGGATGTGACGTCATAGAAAGCAAGTCATATTTCATCCTAGAAAAAATGCGACTGCCTTGCTACGAAAGAATCATCTTCCGTCTCTGCATTCCACGAGCTAAAGCTCTCTTTTTTCGGCCAAGATACATTCTCTTGGAAAAAAGTACAGAAATTTGTTTTCTAGGTCTATCTGGGGGGATCAACAATAAGAGTTGAGACACTTACCCTAATCCAATATTAATGATACTGAATAAACTTATTGCTTTGTCAAAGTCGTTTTCCTATTAACCTGGTCGATACTTGTACAGTAGGGTGGTCCAGAAATGCATTAGAAATTTTTTTTTTTCGAAGTTTCATGCAAAACGCCCGGAAATTTGTTCGAATCCACAAGAAAATAAACTCATTTTTTTGTTTGAAAAAAAAAAAATATTTAGAGGTGGCGCAAGCCTCATGAAGTTTAACACGTATTTCCCATGAGAAAAAAAAACGTTTTTGCAAATTTTATTGAGAATTCTCAATAGTAGTTGAATCGAGTTCGAAATTCAGCATTTCTCTTCAAAATTATTCACAGAATGGGAATAATATATTACTTTTCAAATATCACCACCATAAGTCTGTTTTATAGGGTCCCAAAAAGCCCCTATAAGTGAAAAAATGGGGTTTTCGAGTTTTTGGCGCTAATTATGATTTTCTTACGGTATTTCTAACGCAGATTGTTTCAGATACATGAGACACTACTTTATACAGATAATAAGATATTTATTTAAATTGTTTGAACAATTTATTATTGTTTTTAGCAAATCCCCCTTATAAAAAGGTTAGAAAGTCAAGGTTTTTCCTGAATTATTCAACTTATTTCCAACGTTTCAGTTAAAGCGGGGTAATAATCGATTACATTGAACAAAAATAATTATTTAAACAATTTTTCCATTAATTAAACCAATATTTTCTTAAAATAATGCTACAAAGTTGCTGTTTTTTTCTGAAATTTTCAACTATTTGTCTAGTTTTCACTTGAGGTAAGTAATTATTCAATTTAATTTAGCAAAAATAATTATTCAAATAAATTGTGAATGTTTATAGCTATCTTCTTCTAGACTAATACTACATAGTTGCGGTTTTCCCTGAAATTTTTCACTTTTTATCACTTTTAAATTAGATTAGAGTGATAATTGATTCCTGTTAACAGAATAATTGTTTAAAAAATTTATTATCATTGATAATAATATTTTATTTGCTTGATGAAAGAAACTTGCGGTTTATTCTGAAATTTTTAACTTTTTGCCCATCTTTTACTTGGAGTAAGTTAATATTTTATTTACTTTAACATGAATAATTGTTTAAACAAATCAATATTTTTTCATAGTTTTCTTCTCTCAGATTAGTGCTGAAAAGTTGCGGTTTTTTCTGAAATGTTTACCTTTGCTTTGTCTTTTTAGTTGTGAATTTAGAATTATTTGAAAAAAACCGAATCCATTCAGTGAAATTTTAATTTCGAATATAAACCTAAAATATGAATTTTTAATCAAAAATATAATGGTTGATATTTCAAAAGAAAATTCCTTTATATTAAATAGAAAAAAATCTAATTTAATCAAAAATTAAATTAATTCAATCTAATTCAATCTCATTGAATTTCTTTTAAATTCCATTCAGTGCAAAGTTAAATATTTCAGAAAAACAACAATTTTCTGTCATTTATGTAAGAGGAAATGGTTAGAAACAATAATAAATTGTTAAAATGAGCATGTTTGCCAACTCGCATTAATTATTATCTCACTAATTGAAAAGTGTACGAAAAGCTTAAGAGTTTCAAAAAAAACCGCAACTTTTTAGCACTAATCTATGAGAAGAAAGCCATAAACAATAATAATCTGTTTAAGCAATTATTTTTATTAAATTTGATTTATTTCTAACTCATTTTAAGTGAAAGCGGGCAAAAAGTTACAAATTTCAGAAAAAATCGCAAGTTTCTATCATTAAGCAAAGAAAATATTATTAGCAATGATAATGAATTATTGAAACAATTATTACTTACTTCAAGCGAAAAATCGACAAAAAGTTGAAAATTTCAGAAAAAACCGCAACTTCAAAGCATTATTCTAAGTTGAATATTGTTATAATTAATAGAACATTGTTTGCACAATCATTTTTGTTAACTATAATTGATTATTGCCTTGCTCTAACTGAAACGTTGAAAAGATATTGAAAAATTTAAAAAAAACCTTGACTTTCTAGCCCTTTCCTAAGAGAAAGTTACTAAAAACGCTAATTAATTGCTTGAACAATTAAAATAAACATCTACTTATCAGTATAAAGTAGTATTTCATGTATTTGAAACAATCTGCGTTTGAAAAACCGAAAAAAATCATAATTAGCACCAAAAACTCGGAAAACCCATTTTTTCACTTATGGGGGTTTTTTGGGACCCTGTAAAATAGACTTCTGTGTGTTATATTTGAAAAATAATATTTTATTCGAATTCTGTGACTGATAGTAAAGAGAAATGGTAAATTTGGAATTCGATTCATCTCATATTGAGAATTCTGAATGAAATGTACAAAAACGTCTTCTTTTCTTATGGTAAATACGTGTTAAACTTCATGGGGCTTGCGCCACATCTAAAGATTTCTTTTTAAATGCTATTATTTTTTTGTAGATTCGAAAAAATGCTCGGGCGTTTTGCATAAAAATTCGAAAAAAACTTTCTTGTACTACCTGAAGTTCCATTCACCAATTCGGTTGGAATATTTTTCCGGGAATCCATAGACACGTTCACATAGTTCTGCGGGAATTCCATGGAATTTTGATTGAGTTTCCGAAACTACGGCAATTCTCTTCATTTTAAAGGCCCTTGAAATTTGCACAGAACTGTAGTCAGGGAGCGAGAAACATTTGTAGCCACATAAAGCGGCAGAATTACGATTGCCGCTGGTGCCTCGTCTTTTCAAACGTCAGTAGTACCCAGTAGTGCCAACGGCAGCAGTAGAGCTGGCAGTACTGAATTCTCGGGGGTTCCCCCTTTTCCAGGCGAAGGTTTCAAGCTCTGATCTCTAAAGTGGAATGAATGGTGATGCCGACTCTCAGTGCACGCCCTTGGACCCGTAATAGTCAGCAACTTCTACGGGACGTGCTTTTACCTCAATATCCCATGTCACATACACCTCTTCTCTTGTAAATGGTTTGTCCCTAAAGCCCGATGTGCTTTGCGCTGCTCGTTGCGACTCGTCCTACTTGCAATTCGCCTTTTCAACTTCTCTATAAACGCTTATTCTAGACTATTTTACTGAACTTCGTGATCGGGGTTTCCAGAAGAAATTAGAGAAATATTATATGAGTGAACAAGATTCATCTTTGCATTTTTCGAAGTAGGAGATGAGCATTGAATTTAGAGTTTTGTAAAGAATGAAAACTCTATTACGAAAAATTCGCTCTTCTCGCCTGAAGTGCGCGTCCTGGCTTGGTTAAACAAAAGCTAAAATCTAAATGTAAATTGTACAGTAGGAGGGCAAATGGACCGTGTCTCATTTGAATACATTGATTTTATTGGTCCTGCGTGAATCCTAAAAGTAGTTTTCGAGATATTCTAGCACTTCCGCTCTTTTCTCTAGAATTCCTTCTGCACTTAATTCGAATTATTTATACTCTCATTCTGACATTGCAGGTGGAATGTCGAGCAAAGGAAGTGCTCTACGTGACTCTGGACCAACAGAGCCTTTGAAATACTAAAGGAAGAAAAAAGACCGGTAGCGCAAGTTCAGACGTTACGTGGACATTGTAATTCCTGTGGCGAGTGCGCGGGACCGCACTTACATGCGAAAGGTAATCTGCGGAATAAAGGTCAAGTAAGTAAACAACATCTGCGGGTAATATCGGCCTGCATTCAGTTGCACAAGATCACTTTTGATCAAAATTTATCACTAGGAATCTCTTTCAATTCATCAACATTATTTTTATTACATTCTCCTCATAATGAGAAGGTATTGATTTCTTGTGAAAATCGACTTTCGCGGAATTTATGAAATCTTCAAGTTTTGAGACCTCCTGATTCCGAAAAAGTAGTTTTTACGTTGGTGTCTGTCTGTCTATCTATTGTCGTTGTCGTCGTCTGTATACTTCATAACTTTTGGAAGACTAGTCAGATTGGATTGCCCTTTGTTACACATTTTGAGGGACCAAGAAGACAGGTCAAGTTTATTAATCAGCTATTTCGGATGAAAAATCAGAGAGGGAGAGCATTTTGCACATTTTCTTGAACTTTTTTTCCAAGACTCAAAAATTGTAAGCGCAATTTCTTGTAGCACGTAAAGAGTGGAAAAATTCATCTCAATCATTTTTTTTCGATAAAAACAAAATTTTCAGAGTTATGATGCATTCCGAATTCAAAAATATAAAAAAAACAGAATAATTAACCAAATAACGCAAGATTGTGCTTCGGCACCCACTTTGAGGGACCAAAATGACAGTTCAGGTTCGTTTATAAGCCATATTGGATCAAAAATGGAAGAGGCGTAGCATTTTGGAAATTTTTTTTGGATTCTTTTTTTGAAGACTCAAGAATTATGAGTACAATTTCTCGTAGCACGTAGAAAGAGAAATAATTTATCTCAATAATTTTTTTTGGTAAAAACAAAATTTTCAGAGTTCTGGTATTTTCAAAGTTCTAAAATATAAAAGAAAATGAGAATTTTTGGCCAAATAAAGCAAGATTGAAAAGAAAATCAGAGAGAAAAAATGTTTCTTCTTGGGAGCTCTACAAGACACTGAATACAACTTTTTGAATTTCTTCAAAAAGACGAAAATTCCAATTTAGATCGCACAAAAAATAATGGAAAATAATCTGTGTAATTGATAAGTTTCGAAAGAATGATCATATTCGATCTTGCTTTGGCAACCATTTTGAGGGACCAAAACGACAGGTCTTTTTGGATCAAAAATAGAAGAGGGGGAGCATTTTGAAAAGTTTTTTTGAATTTTTTCCCAAGATTAAAAAATTTTAAGTACGGATTCTTGTTTTAGGTAAAAAGGGGAACAATTTATCCTCATTATTTCTACATTCTCATTCTGAATGAGAAGGTATTGGTTTTATGTGAAAATTGACTTTTACGGATTTGATGAAATCTCCACCTTTTCAGGCCCCCCTGAGTCAGAAAAAATGATTTTTACGAAGGTGTCTGTCTGTCTGTCTGTAGTCTGTAGTCTGTAATCTGTGTA
>WSXT02157319.1:0-10140 GCA_011762715.2 Neuroterus valhalla | reverse complement strand
GTCACTATATTAACATAGGAAATCTGTAATAGTTACAGACTTTTCGGTAATTTTAATGGATTTTTTTTCTCCGTGTAACTGTCTTCCTGATTGAAATTTTTATTCTTTCCGATTATAATCTAGGAGATACACATTCCTGATTTTCAAAATACTCTTTGCTCTCCCAATCATAATTTAGATTTAACAGAAAAAACTGGGATTATTTATGAGGCAGCTTATTTGTTATATTTTTGGAATGAGATTTTCCTCTTAAAATGGAGGTGCTCCAAGCATTCAACTGTAATGTGAACATAGAAACATTATTACTATGTGGGTCGAATTTTTGTTGCATGTTTTTGCTTTAGTGTCAATCCAATTCGTGCCTCCATTATTTATTATTCAATTTATTATTTGTGGGTCCCATACAACTTCCAATTTGATGCAAATGATGTTTTCGAAAAGTATGAAAGAATATCCAATCTGAACAGCTCAATCGACAATAATGAAATCTGAGATCGAAGGAGTTATGATCGATTTGTATTTGATATCAGGGAATAGGTGAGTATATGTAATTATAATTGACATAAAAATTTCATCCGCACTGACGTTACCTCAGTCAACGGAAATTCCCCTCGACATAATAATTTTATGCAAAGTTATAGTGTATCAGAAAGGACAAGACAAAAAATTACATAATGCAGACACATACGCTCTCTATTAACTGCGTATATATGTATTATACGTATTATATACCTCATGCCTTCTTTTGTTTTTCGGGAAATTTATTAGGTCATTTTTGATATTACTATTACGACCGAAAACGAAAACTACGCGTTCTAAAGAAAAATTAATATTAACACATTCGTAGCTCATTTCTGAGTAGAAAACTTTTCTCGCTTCATTTTTTCTCATGTTGTTCCATTTTTCTAGAAATTCGATTCACTCATTTTTCAATTAGTTTTTCACGAACAAAAAAGAAATGACGCGTTCCATCAAAAAACGATTCAAAACCAATTTGTGGATTTTCTTCGACCAAACCACTTTTTTCTATGAATTTTCTGTCTAAGCCAGAGTCATTTTTCAAAAATTTCATAATTTGATTTTCAAAGTTATTTTTTCTGGATAAAATTAAATCTATATGATATTTTAAAAACAATAGACGACAAATTTGTAGAGATTTTTCTGGGTAAAGAACTTTCGTCACTTCATGTTATGCTTCGCTTGCGTCACTTGTCTGCAAAATTAATTCTTTTCCAATTTTTAATATAATTTTATTATGAATGAAGTAGAAGCTACTTATTCTCCCAAAAGTTAATTCTCATCAATATCGTAGATCTTTTTGTTTGCTTAATTTTTGTGGTACTATCATTTCCCCTTCCTTGCATGCTTTGACCGAAAAATAACCTTTTCATATGGAGCGTTATTTGGGTCAAAATTCCTTTTTTTTTTCCTTTCGAATTTTGAAAATGCTAAACTTCTGACACTTCAGGTTTGTGACAAAAAAAGAGTGTATCAGAGGCCAATAAAATAGATCAGTTTTTTTCAACTGGTATCGCGCATGCAGACATACATACATACATACATACATACATACATACATACATACATACATACATACATACATACATACATACATACATAAATACATACATAACGGACAAATTCATAAGAACCTGTTTTTCGGGTTCAATGGGTCTCAAAACGTGGAGATCCAATAAAAACATGGGGTGGGGGTCGAATTTTAAACAAATTTAATACCTCCCCTGATGAGAATGTAATGATATGAGTTCTGTATACATAATTTATTATCAACAAATCTTCGAGAAAAAGAATTTCTTCATTCTCTTTTGTTGGTTCCCCACTAAAGCATTAAAAAAATAATATTGTGAAAAACAGGCTATGTCATCTCTACGCAAAAAGCAAATTTACAAGGCACTGCTCTGGAATGGAAAAAAATGATTATATACACACTAATTTTATTCAAACTTGTTTCGTCTACGTTTAGAATAGCATGATGACTAATTCTTGTAGGATGTAATGTTATATCTGACCAGAATAAAATTGTATGTTTTCAATTTTATGTCTAAAACAGTCGACTGTAAATGTTAATTTCCTAATTAGAGACAGGGATCTCTGAATCATTAGTTGATTTCTTCAAATATTGACATCCGAATGTAAAATAAATCAATATTTCTAATATTATATTGGAAAACTACTAAAATATAACCATTTTCAATCATCTTTGTCATTGGTTGGTTCAACAATATATTTGTGTTATCATAACGATTCAAAATGGTCATATTTACATATTATAACTTCATTAGGTCGCAGCGTAGTTCTAGACATATGTCTATCCAAAAACTTAGGTAGAAAAAAATCTGGTAATCAATATTTTGCGATATTTGTGATATTGAAATAAAAATTAACCTCTAAAAGAAGAACTGGGAAAAGGCAATTTTCTCTTTCCTGATATATAATCAAAATAATGAGAAAATTCTCATCTCGAACGAGTTTTAGGATCAATATTCAATCGCGTGAAAAAATTCTTGTCTCACCCTTATTAAATGAGTCATAAACATTAATAAGGGCAAACATGCACACGCGAAACCATAAAATTTCCGAACCCCCGTTTTTTTACCCTTCTCTCTCGATGTCCCGCATCTATTGTATCACATCATAGTTTAGTATGTGTAGCGGTAATTTGTCTGCACTAGAACCTCCTATGAATCTGTTGAAGTAGTTCCTTCTATGATTATTATGCTTAGGAAAAACTGCTTACACGTGGAAAGTTGAATATAACCAAGACTTATAACTTCCAGCATTAACAATAAATAGATATGTTATAGTTCTATCCGAATATTCATTACTGTGTAATGCCACAAAAGTTTTACTATCGGAAACAGATATACATCTGATGATGAAAATTTTAATAGGCAATTTTTTAGATTATCTAATATTAATATTCTGAAAAATTACCTGGTTTGAATGAAAACATTTTGCAAACAAAATAAACTAATCAAATATTATAATACATAATAATAAATATTTGAGCAAAATAATTAAATAATAATAATCACATTCAATAAATGAAATAACAGAGTTTTTGTCAATATATATTATTCAATATCCATTACAAATTTCAAAAGTATATTTTAATGTGGAAAGTTAAGTTTCTATGAATTTATTTTGCAAATACATTGAATTATGGCTATGTCGACTTGTCGATTCCGCATTATATACGTCAATTAAATTACTCAACAAATCGATACTGGATCAATGAGTCATTAGTAACATGCGTTACAATAGTCACGTATATATACGTATCTTATACGTATCAATACGTATCTTATACGTATATAATACGTATCTAATACGTATCTAATACGTATGAGATTCCACTGACCTAACTGAAAACATAGACCCCGATATGAGACTGTATTTTTTGAGAACATAGAAAGGTGACCAATATTGGGGTCTTCAATTTCAGCCAGGTCAGTAGAATTAGATTCTACCGTCCTTACTGAAAACAAAGACCCTAATATTAGACTGTATTTTAAAAAAATAGAAAGATAACGCATATTGGTAACGAATATAGTCCAGGCCTAAAACATTGGACTGTACATACTGCACGTACGTACAGTCCAGGCCAAAAAAATTGGACCTTCCAATGCTTCTGGTCTGAACTGTACATATTGCACGTACGTACGGTCCAGGCCAAAAACATTGGACTATAGAATATGATAAAACCTTTCAGGCCTGGGCGACGATTGCGAACAGTGTCTTTCTCATCTTTTGATGAATTAATTAAATAAGAGGATAGAAAATCAGAGATAATTGATAAATAATATCCTTCCGATTCGGGAGAAAATTCTAAGCTGGCATGAAGGTGGGTGCATTCTCTTAAATGAGATAAATACTCAGAGGTTATGCGAAATTATTTGATCTTTTGTTCAAACTGACTCTGCTATGAATCAATGATACATATCGTAATCTGTAATATTTCTAAAGGCTTTTTATGTAGCACATCTACACTCACTACACTCATTCTTTAAGCGAAAATAATGCGCTGTTATCGACTCTGTGCCGGAAAAATTAGTATCGTCATTCGTAATATTTCCGAAGGCTCTTTGGATACCGAATTTACAGCAAATATTGAAATTTTGAGATCTGATATCTTTCTCCTTCAACTATACTCATCTCGATACGACAAATAAATCGCCTTTTTCAGTTCAATGTGATAAAAATTAGTATATATAGCAGAAATGTATCGTGTAATATACTTTGAGTCAAAATGGAAACAACTACGACTGCTTTTCTGCTGACAATCATGGGATTTCTTTATCTTCAAAGTAAGTTTAACACTCTTATAATTTCTTTTTAGAACTCCCAACTTGGATAGTTTGCCTTTAAGGTATCAAAACATTCGATTCCTCAATCAATGCCTAAATCTGACAAAATTTCCATCTTCGTTATCCCGATCTGAATTACAAACTGCAGTGCATGTCCTGTTGGTGCGAAGAATCAGAATCAAAAACAATAATATCATTCCAATTTGACAAATTTTATCTCATAATACTTTCCATGCCTGTTTGTTTGTTTCCAATGATCAGTCATTTTCTTTGCTCTGGTAGAAATTTCGATTCTTTACCCACTCCACAGGCATCTCAAGTCAAATTCCTGATTATCAATGTATTTCAAAATCGTATGCATGACACTCAAGCTCGTTACGTAAAATACTATTGTTACCCTTGGAAAACTCGACCGGATTATTTTGAGAGATCTTTCAAAAATGTCCAGGTAGAAAGTTTTGCACACTTGAAAGAAGTAGACATGATTTTTCTCACTGCACATAACTGTGTTAAAATTTTCTCAGTAATTGAATTGTGAAAGAAGAGGTAGAACAATATGCTCTTAAAATTTTTTGTCTTATCGGAAAATGTCAGCCTGGCAGGCATGTATCCTCAATTGATTAAAGTTTTTGGTACCTGCAAATGCTGAAAAGTAAACATTCTTTGGGAAAGAAGAAATCTGAAATTTAAAAATCTTATCAGTAAGAATCTGAGGATGTGTATATTATAATAGCATAATAAATTATTTTACTAATCGGCATCCTTCTTATTGCGATCTTTTTTATTTGATGGGATGCAAAATTAGAAACGAATACAAACTAAAGTTTTAGAAATGGTAACAATTTCGAAGCAGTGGAAATCGAATGAATTTTCATCAATTTATTCCAAGTTTTCAGATTCGTCTTATCACAGTTTCATCACACTTATGATACGCAAAACAAATTATATAAAAATATGTATGCTCATAGTTTGAACGAGAATCTGGGCAAAGTTATCTCCAACGGCCTCCATTTCTTCAAGCTTCAGATGATTCTTGTTATCATTTATTAGACAAGTTAACAAACAGTCGAATGTAGTAGATTAGATAAATTGGAAATACGTTAGTCGTGAGATACATAAGCAAATTTTTGAAACTTTGTTGATTCCAACTTTTTAAGAAACTGTCCCAATATCTCAATCAATAAAGACAGTGTGTAATTTTAGACTATGGATTCCTTTTTTTCCAGCGAGAGATTATAATTTTAGTATTCGAACCTTCTTCAGAACCATAAGAAGAAAAACATATAGAAATATGTAAGGAAGTTCTAACTCTTCATCAATTTCGTGAACTTTCAGGATATAACTTTTGCGTATCCGAAGGTTCGAAGGACTTGCAATTATATAAAGAAAAGCTTAGGCAAAATGCCTATATTTTGTGTTTTCCTTTGAGAATAAACACGAGTGTTTGCAAAATTAGTTATCTATCCCTCAAATGTAAGGACGTTGCTCTCATTAACCCCCTTCCAATATTTAAATATTACAAACAAATTTCGTTGTTTACCAACAATCTTATACATGTGAATTTGTTTCTTACAAAACTAGGCGCAGGCGAGGTGCTGGATATGGATCCGAACACTATCTTTGTAGAAATGGCAGATAAGTCTACTTATGAAGGATGCATAACTAAGATTGATTCTGAGGATCATATACCCAACTAGTTGGGAACTGGTACAGGGCGGATTTCCGATTATTATATTTTTATACACACTGAATGGCACTCTAGTGATGTTAGTCAGACTGGGTTGAATAAAGTTATTATTGGATCTTCGTCAAAACGAGCTAAGTATGGAAATGCTCCTCGTGATGCTAGAAATCCAGTCTATGTTGAACTTCGTCTCGGAGGTACACTCAAGTTCCAGTATTAGGTAGCTTCAGGTTTTCGAGATAATGATCCGCGAACCACATTACCACCCATCGGTCATATTTACATCACATTCGGAGGAGGCCCCATCAGAATGGCGACTCTACTACACGATCATAATGCAGATCACTTCAGGCCTATGTTCGACCGGAACCATCAACTTTCAGGCCATAGATCAGGAAGTAAAGATTTTGATCCGGCAAACCTGGGAGGTATGGAACATCCTCGATAATTCCAAGTGCATCGAAAACCAGAAATTTTAAATGTCGGGGGAAATAGCAGCAAATATCTCTCAGTTAGTTTTACATGCATGAATATGAACTATATGAAATATTCTAATTATATACTAAGAAGTAATAGTTCGAATTGGTCGAGTCTTGCCTCAAGACATTGTCAAGAGATTCCCAAGACCAAATCCGATGTACTGGTTCTGGACGTTATCAAGACGTTGAATTTCGTCTTGGAGTACAATTACGACCCAAGGTTCTGTTGGCCTCCGAGGGTCATCACTGATTACTTTTACATTTTAGAGATTTCTTCTACTGTTTACCTTCATATCACTTATTTTGAATGTATTAAATTTGTTCACTCCCAATAATTATATTTCTTGGATGATGAATAAGAAAATGTTTTTAATTTTTCCCTATCACCAATAGTTCACTAGATACGTGTAAAGGATTACAATTTAAAATCTTGAAGAAAAATTCCGGTGAATCGTTGTTGTGAAGACACATGAGTTTACAATTTTAAACTTGGAAATAAATAATTGCAAACTTGCAAGTTTTTTTCTGGTCATTACATTAAAATCCTGAACAGATGTAGCAGTTATGCTAGTTTTTTCGACCTGTTTTCTGGAAATAGCAAGATATGATTTCATATGGTCCACAGTTTGAAGAGCTCGGAGCTTCATATGCAATAAATTTCAAAAGCGGTAAATTTTGGTATTTTGACCCTAGAAATATTAAATCCTAGTCCCTGATTTATTGGAGTCCAAACAATAAAATTTGTATTGTAATTCTCTTCAAGCGACCTCCTGTTTATCCCTCAATTCCAAGATGTTCATTTCAAATCCAAGACGAGCCGAGTCTAAATCAAGACGAGATATTACATTCTCATCCTGATGAGAAGGTATTGGTTTTATGTGAAAATCGAATTTCTCGGAATTTATGAAATCTCCATGTTTTGAGACCTCCTGATCGTCGTCATCGTCGTCGTCCTCGTCGTCCTCGTTGTCGTTGGTGTCTGTATACCCCATAACTTTTGAAAGACCAATCGGAGTGCCCTTCGGCACACATTTTGAGAACCAAAAAGACAGGTCAAACTCGTTAACCAGCTATTTTGGATTGAAAATCAAAGAAGGGGAGCATTTTGAACATTTAAAAAAAAAAAATTTTTCCAAGACTCAAAAATTGTAAGTACGGTTTCTTGTATAACGTAAGAAGTTAAACAATTTATCTCTATCATTTTTTTTGATAAAAAAAATTGCCAGAGTGATGGTTTTCCAAAAATTCCAAAATATAAAGGGGAATCAAAATTTTTAGTCAAAAAACGCAAGATTGAAAAGAAAGTCAAAGAGAAGAAAAAATTTTTCTTGGGATTCCTACGAGATCGTGAAAACATCTTTTTAAATTTTCTCAAAGAATCGAAAATTACAATTTTGATTGCACAAAAAAAAAAATAATCTTTGAACTCGATAACTTTCGAGAGGATGATCATATTCGATCGTGCTTGGGCACCCATTTTGAAGGAACGGAAAGACAAGTCAAGTTCGTGAGCCAGCTATTTTGGATGAAAAATCAAAGAGGGGGAGCATTTTGAACATTTTTTTTGGACTCTTCTTTCCAAGTCTCAAAAATCGTAAGTACAATTTCTTGTAGCACGTGACATGTTAAACAATTTATCTCTATTATTTTTTCCGATAAAAACAAAATTGTCAGAGTTATGGTAATCTCAAAATTGCAACATATAAAAGAAAATGAAAATTTTCAGCTATTTTTAGCCAAATAACTGAAGATTGAAGAGAATGTTACAGAGGAAACATTTTTTTTCCTTGGGATTCCTACAAGATCGTGAAACATCTTTTTGAATCTTCTCGGAAAATCGAAAATTACAATTTTGATCGCACAAAAAATAATGAAAAATAATCTGTGAACTCGATAACTTCCGAAAGAATGATCATATTCGATCGTGCTTGGGCATCCATTTTGGAGGACCGGATGGACAAGTCAAGTTCGTTGACCAGCTATTTTGGATGAAAAATCAGAGAGGAGAAGCATTTTGAACATTTTTCTTGACTTTTTTTTCCAAGACTCAAAAATTCTAAGTACGTTTTCTTGTAGTAGGTAAAAAGTGAAACAATCTATCCTTATGATTTTTTTTGATAAAAACCAAAACACACTGTATTCGTATAAACAAAATTCCGATTGCCACACATCACTTTATCTCTCATTGAACTAATAAGCATTATTTCTACAAGAATGTAACATTTACGAGATGAGTACGTGTTAAAATGTTTGATGCCCGGTTTTTTGAAAGAGGAAATAAGAGAAAGACCTAAAAGTCTTTGCAGAATACCTAATTTGAGCTAGGTAGGCAGTTATCTAATTTGAGCTAGGTTCTAGTCAGTTACAAAGAATACGTTAGTAAAATGTCTCGATTTACAGCGCAAAATCAGACATTTCAAACGTTTATAGATATTTTTTTCTACTTGGCGCCAAATATTGCTCCAAGTAACTTTTCTAAGAATGCTGAGATTTGTGCACGTCATGACGAACGCACTCTGTCGTAAGTACACACCAACTTTACTGAAATAAAGCCAGATGCAATTACAAAATAATATGCTGGTTTCATTTTGTTTGCCTGATACCGCTGGTATTGAGTATACTTTAAAATATGGTAAATCTTTCAGGTCTGGGCGACGATTGGGATCAGTGTTTTCCTCATCTTTTAATGAATTTATTAGAAAGGAAGATAGGAAATCGGAAAATAGAAGGTGGGTTTATTCTCATGTATGGGAATATTTCTAAAGGCTTCTGAAGACTCGTTGGATTCCAAATATACAGCAAATATGGAAATTTCGAGATCAAATATCTTTCTCCTTCTACTATACTCATTTCGTCAGGACAAATAAATCTTCTTCGTTGGTCCAATGTTATAAAAATTAGTAAATACAGCAGATATTTATCGTGTACCTGCTCACACGTTATCAAAAAATTGCGTGTAAGTTCCTCTGATAATATACCTCGAGTCAAAATGGAGATAACTACAAACGCTTATTTGCTCACAATCATGGGCTTCTTTATCTTCAGAGCAAGTATAATACTCTTATGATTTCTTTTAAGAGCTCCAAATTTGGAAAGTTTTCTTCTGAGGTATCAGGACATTTCATTCCTCAATCAATGCCTAAATCTGAAGAAATGGTCATCTTTGTTATCTCGATCAAAATCAAAAACTGAAGTACATGTCCTCTTAGTGCGAAGAATCAGAATCGAAAACAATAGTATTATTCCAATTTGACAAATATTATTCAATAATAGTAGTCGAAAAAAAGCGTTTCTAGGAAGGGCTTATTTTATATAGAAACTGCTTCCTGTTTCCTTCAATAGAAAATCGAAAAATTATTTTTCTTGATACCTCAATAAAAGATCCGACTTTCCATGCCTGTGCACGGAGAAAAATGGAGTGTCAAACTTGGAGTGTCAAAATTTTGATAGTCAGTTTCACCTTCCAGAGTGTATCATGTACGATCAATAATTTTTTCTCTTCGGTCAGAGAGACTCTTTAATTATGTTCAGCTGAACTATCCGCAGAAAATTAGACTTACTTCCAGGGATGTTTGAATCGACACTCTAGATTGGTTAAGTTGAATATATATTGATTTTACTCATTTTGACCATTCCAGAGTGTAAAGCT